>FIZR01022051.1:0-31847 GCA_900060175.1 Ferrisia virgata
AAAAAAAATTGAGAATTTTTGGTTGGGCCAGTTTCGAGTTTACTTGCCTCAAAAAAAGAGGACTTAGTTTTATAGTATTATAGATACTATTGAACATCTTTCGATGTTAATAAGAAATCAATCACGTTCGTAAATTGCGGATGAGAATTCTCTGATACGTTCAGTGTTGTTTGGAAGGGTATTATTTAATAGTTGTAAATTTTAATATGTGGGACAAAATATTTTTGCTATGAAAAAAATAAAAATAAAAGTGGAAACAAAGCGAAGAGAAGAGTAATGGTTGATTTTATGATTTCAAGTTGAAACGTTGAAGAAAATTAAAAAACCAAGTCTTGGATTTGTTATCTCAAATCATATATAGAAATGAATTGAGCAGGTATTTACCATACAAAAATGTACAATAGGCTCAGAAAATACAACTTGACCAAGAAAATCAGATCAGTTATTTTCTGAGCTTCACTTTTCATAATTTTTTTTTTTTTTCACAATTAATTAAATTAAAAATTCGCCGCCGCATATTTCCGCAGTATTTCTCACGTTTAATACGTGCGAGGTAAAATTAAATTTGTTCATTAAATTTATTCGAGCACAAATTTCAACGGTTTGAGAATACCGCAAACGAAGTTATTCGAAAATTTGCATAATCGAATTACAATATGTAGAAAAGTTTTCTTATACGCATACGATTAATAATTCATTTTTCTGCCATAAGCGGATAATTTTTGCCAGTTAGTTTCATTAAAGAGGAATTTTCAACTTTGGCGAAATCCAATTTTACTTAAATCTGAGCAAAGCAGCCAGCCCGGTAACTTTTTTTTCTTCATTTTTTGCTCGATCCACGTATTCTATATGTGGTATAGAATTTCTTTTCTTTTCTCGAATAGTTTGTTTTATTTGTGGAAAACGGTAATAATTTGCCGTTTTACCGAATACACCGAGACTATATAGAAACACATCTGGTACAGATTGATTTCAGATGTATTAATTTTATTTTTTCTTTTTCTTTTTCATATATATATATGTATATATAGATACGCTTCGCATGTACGTACCGAGTACGGTATAACCACGAAAGATGTGCACGTTACGGGAGTGAAAAAGAGAGAGCCCTGTGCCGTGTTGGAAAAACTTATATCATTATTAGCACATAAATCGAAACACATCTTTGCACTCAACATGTCGAGGATAATTTTCACAACATCGGAAAGTAAAACCCTCGAAAGAGAAAAATCCTTATTATTTGTCAAGCTCAGTCGATGTAATTTTGAATATCTCAACCGCTCTAATAAAACAAGATAGAGAGCAGATGAAAGAAAGAACGAAAAAAAAAAAAAATAAAATAAAAATAAAAAAAACTACCGCGTGAAATAATATTACCTACACTCAAAGTAGGTAGGTAGTTAGGTAGGTAGGTAGTACGTAGTAAGTACTAGGTACATCTACATCAGATACGACTCTGGTATTAAAATTTTTCAAGCCATGAAAAAGAAGTATACGATACGATGGCGAGAAATATAAATATTCGCTTCGTGAATAGAATAAGAGTGTGCGATTGCGGCGTTGATAAGATGTCCTTTTTTTTATGGCCGTATTACTCTGGTGTATGGTATGCTTTTTCTATATGTATACCAACGTATAGCTCTGGAGCTGGGTACACAAGTCTTCCTTTTTAATAGTTCGTCGAGTAGGTAGATAGGTAGTAGGTACTAGGTAGTCTGGCATTTTAAAATTATTTGGCCTGTGCGTTGAAAGCTAACCAACAACGCTCGACACATTAACCATTTTGGCGAAATGATTTTCTCTTTTTTTTTTTTTTTTTTTTTTTTTTTTTTTTTTTTTTTTGCAACCGCTTGAGCTTTGAGGAGCGCAGCGCAAAAAAAAAAGAGAAGTTTAAACTTAATTTTCTTAAAGAGAATTCTATTTCTGTCTTTCTCCTCTTTGTATGTGCTACAAGCTTTCTAAAACCTTTGAAATAGGATCACGTGACTTAATTAAAGTACTCGCTAAGGAGAGACTTAAAAAGGCTTAAATTAGCAAACTAAAACGAACCGATACGCTTCTAAACCGAATATAGTTACAGATTTTCCAAAAGTGTCAGTCTGTTTGAGACTTTAAATTGGCGGAAAAGGAGAAACAAGATAACCGAATTATACGTTCGCCCAATTAAAAAGTTAATCGATTTCGCTGCTGATGCTTTTTTTCTTCTTCTTCAATTCCGACGGGAATGTCGAAATCGATTCTATTTCTAAACGTCTCTGTACCTATGTACATCAATCCCCTCCCTCCTTTGTTACTTTTTTTTTCTTTTTTCGAGATGTCCTCTTGTATAGCACTGTTAAATGCTTATTAACCCTCCTCCTCCTTCTCCTCCGCCGACTCTTCTTCCTACCTTCATACCAGCTCCATATAATACGAGCATGGTTTAATTCCTTTGTCGCATTGTTGTTGTTCTTCTTTTTTTTACCATTTACTCATTCAAGATGAAGATGAATTATTCAATAATGTTCTTTTATAGATGTAATCTCTCAAAACTTATGTTTCAAGAGAACTGCAAGCGTATAAAGATAAGGTGATCATAGAAATATGTAATTGTTTCTTGATATGTTTAAACATCTTCTTAGTATCTTCAGTTTTTGAATTAAAAAAAAAAAAAAAAAACAGAGTTATATCATTAATATTTTTCATTTTCAAAAATTTTAATGAAAGCATATCACATACAGTACTGCACACGAAATACATTATATTTCAAAATTATACACATCAAATAGATGCGATGAATTCAAAATAATGTCGTAAAAATTTCAACGTTTCAGCTCAATTTTTCCAAATTACAAAAATGATAGAATAACCAACAGCTATACCCAAAATTATCACGATTGGTAAATTTTCAGCATTTCACTTTTTTTCAGTGGTTCTAGAAAAAGGTCACTTTTTGGATTTTATCACGTTTTTCAAAAAAACAATAAAGGAAATACTTAATACTCTTCGCAAGGTAAGAGTAAACATCGAAAGAATGTGAGTTTTAATATTTTTAATGCAGTTGGTATATTTTTTTTCAGCACTTTTTCAGCGAGGGATAACTTTTTCACACTCGACATTCAAATGTGATCCTTTTTCCAAAGTTGAGAATTGTATAACTGCATAAGTTCGACCATTTTAACATAAAATCATAGAGTTGAACATCACTTGAAACTCAAACTACAATATTAGGGTTTACTTTTTAAATTTTCTCAAACAATTTAACTTGAAATCATAAAATTACCCCCCCCCCATCTCCCGACGTGCAAATGGTGTCAGGATAAATAGTGTCACATGACACAGTTCTGGTGTGAGACTTCTGACAGCAAAAATGGCACACTTCAGGCAATGCTTCTGCCAATTCGAAATCACTAAATATTTGCCAAACTCATGACAGTGACATTGAAATGGTGCAATTGTAAAACCACGATGACTCCAAAATGGCTTCATTATGATATGGCTATGACGTTACTATGACATATTAATGATATGTATTTGACTCATCCGTGACATGTTTCTGACGCCATAAAGGCATATTGAAAACATGATATGTTTCTGATACTTTTCAGATATGTTTCTGATGTATTTAATTTTCCATTGTATTGAATTACTATTAATATTAAAGTATTATTTGTAACTATTTTTTTATTAATATTAACTCACAAAATTTTTCAATTTTTTTTTGCCGATGGTGGGATTAGAACTTAGGTCCCTGTGGATAGAAATCGACTTCTTTACCAATTCAACTACTGTAGCAGTTGACATAAGAAGACCTAAATGGCATCAACTACATACTTGCTTCATTTTTTAGCCCAGACAATGATGCACCATTTACTTGACGAGGTATTGGAACATTGATGGTACACTATTGACATAATAATGAAATGCTTCTAACTTGATTAGGCCACTTATGTGACTTGGTAGTAGCATGCTTCTGACAACCGAGAAAAAACGATTTGATACTGTTGTGACATGCTTTTAATGCTGCTAGGACTTGACTCTGTGTTGGCTGCACACTATTGCCATACGAATGGCATCTGGCATGCTTTTGACTTGATTGTGGCACTACAGTGACTTAGGAGAGGCATACTTCTGACAACATTATGATACCATTCTAACACAGTTCTGACAAGCCTCTGACAACATCATTACACCATTCTGACACAGTTCTGGCATGCTTCTGATACCATTCTGACACTATTCTGACACATTTATGACGTGATTTTGATACTACTTTGGCACATTTTTGGCGCAATTCTGACATATTTTAAGTAGCGTCAAAAATATGCCACAATTGTGTCAGAAATGTGCCAAACCAGTGTCAATATCACGCCATAAATGCGTCAGAACAGTGTCAGAATCATGGCAGAACTGTGCCAGAATGCCATTATAATGTTGTCAGAAGTGTGCCACTCTCAAGTCACATTAGTGTCATAATCAAGTCAAAAGCATGTCGGATGTCATTCGTATGACATTAGTGCATTGCCAAATCGAAGTTAAAAGTATGCTATGACTGCGTCAAAAAGGTTCTATAACAATGTCAATAGTCTAAATCTTGATGGTCTACTATTGATAGTCAACTCCTGACAGATCTCAATTGACTACCAACTACTGATGGTCAACTGAAGACTGTTGAGAGTTGACTGTCAATAGTGGGCCATCAACATCTGCATCATCAAGATTTGGGCTGTCAACAGTTTACAGTCCACACACCTCAACACTTGACCATCAACAGTTCATAATCAACTTTGGACTGTCAAGATCCGGACTGTCAACAGTTGATCATCAACATCCGCATAATCAAGATTTAGACTATGAACAGTTGACAGTCCACATCCCTCAACACTTGACCATCAACAGTTTATAGTCAACTGTAGACTGGCAACAGTAAATCATCAATATCTGGACTACCAACGTCTAGAAAATCAACCTGAATGTTAAGCAAAAAGTGCAAAGCAAATAAACAAAATTCTTCATGGTATCACTTCCAAGTTCCGTCATGATTTCTTTTCAACATGAGGAATTTGCTTAGTATTTTTTTCATAAAATTCAACTTTTTTGTTGAACATAATCCAACTGTTGATAATGCAGATGTAAGCACTTATTAACCCAGAACAGTTGACCATCAATGTGAAAACCATCAACACCAAGACCATCAAAATCCAAACAATCCAGATTATGACTGTCCACGTTTTGATGGTCCACTGTGGACGGATCAACTGTAGAGTGCGCTATTCATCGTTCAATGTTACTATTCCGACAGATTATGGTAGTTTTCCAATAATGTAATTTACCCAACAAGGTGAATTTTAACATGCGAATCGAGGAAGCATCCATAAAGAGTGATCCTGCAGGGGAAGTAAATTTCCCCTTTTTAAGGCATCATTCTTGTGAGGTTCGTTCGCCCTGAATGTTCTGCTTAATAATCTCACACTCACTTCCATACATCCAGCTCGTATTAAATAGGTAAATCAGACTAAAAACGCAAGTACCACCAAATGGCGCTTGTTATTCTCATCAAGAAACGTATAATTTGGTCACACACTTTTAAAAATCTTCGAAGTATCATCTGCGGATTGTACGCATAACGAAGAATAATTGTTTAGGTACTTTGCAATGAAATTATTCACGTGTAAACGCGCCAGTACTATAAATTCGCACACAGCACAGATGTCATTTACTGCATGTGCATATCGCACTTGTACTCGTAATGAGAAAAATATTCTTTCGCACACGCGAAAAAAGGGAAATTTCGCAGCCAGTAAAACGCCTGCGGGTGTGTTGTTGAGTGTCTATTCTGTACACGAAAGTATAATCAAAGTTTCATTCACGCTCTTCACACGATTTCATCGTTCAGTCGTTAGTATACGTACAATGTACATCTACATAGTACGTACGTAGACGTACATACAAAATGTAGTGAGAGTGTTTTTTCTTGTTTTCTAATTAAGATGAAGGTTTTATTAGCTCGATATGCGGTTTTGTTCAGATTTGCAGTTTATTTTTCAATACGACAACGCGACGGAAATATTTACACGAGAATACTTTTAATCGTCCATCGCCGATGGTTAAAAATTTTCACTTTTTAGACAAAAGCGGTTTTGTACCAGATAAAGTGATTTTGGAGAGGTAGTTTTTTTTTTTTTTTTTTGGATAGAGTAAAAGAATGTATGGATTTTGAAGATTGAAAGAAGGAAAGATCTTAAATTTAATTTATGCTTATTTATCTCATGATGGGTATTTTTTTTCCGGAAGGGTACAATACTATAGGTAGGAACAAGGGAAAAGGAATTTTCCATAGATTGAATGTGAAATTTCAGCATAATTTGTAAGCACAGTATTTTCCATGACGGCCAAGAAGAAAAACACTCCATGTTTATTGCATAGATGATAATGATTTCATTTTAATACATTGTAAAAAATGGTGATAACAACCTCGAAAAATTTTATTTTGAAAAAAAAACATGATTTTAGAACCTCAAAGTAGATGTGAGAAATTTGAAATCCATCAAAGGTTCATATAGAACATGTGGAAATTCACTACAGTCACAAGTCTAATTTTAGCCCACCACCTTCCAACACAACTTTAGCTGACTTGACCACAGGATAATGTTTTTTAAGTTGGGAAAATTAAAAAAATCTTTTACCTCAATTTTGACATTCACAAAACACGGATTTTTAGTTATATTATACCATTTGTTCTACATTAACCGTTTACCCAGCACACTTATACCACTGCAAAATCAAGTCATCAAACATACTTGAAAAATAGTTTACCAAATCAAAAAATTGAAGGTGCTGAGATCTACAATATTTGAAATATATTGTGAATTTCAACTCCTTCAGTTTCTTAGAGTATGCAAACTATTTCGCAGTCATGCTTTGTAAATAGACATATTTCTTATTTAAAGGAAGGAATATTAATACAGGACAGAGGACACCCTGTACAACGTTGAAACTAGACGTTCCTTTGCTGTGAACAATCCAGCACTGAAAAAAGGTTACAAAAAGCATCAACTGAATTTGTGAAAAAAAAAACTTTTTCAGCCTGATTTTCGTGACGCATTACAATCATGAGAATTGAAAGAAAGTATTGCGAGTAGGAAAGGTTCAATGAGACTAAAAAGCCGAATCTCCCAAAAGGGGCATCAAGGATCCTTACAGACATGACATGACATACCTGATTTCAACTTCTTAGCCCAATTTGGAGGGGCGTTATGCAAGGAACCAACTCAAAAAATAAGAAAAACTGATAAAAAAAAACACTTTTTTTTGGAGTTGTGGGAGAGGGGCGATGAAATGAGACTAAAAAGTCGAGACCTCCAAAAGTCACATCTATGGCTCCAGCTAAATGTACACACCAAATTTCAACTTCCTAGTTCAATTTGACGGGCAGTTAGAGGAGGAGCAGCCCTTTTTAAAGATCAAAAAGGGGGGCATATCTCTACGACCATTTTTGGACATGTCAGATAATTATTTTAATTTTTTAATTTTATTTTTTCCCCCAAAATTGGAAAATTATTTGCTCGGCTCTATACAGATTAAAATGGATCAAATTTGGGAAATAGCTTTTAGCAGCTTGCTATTTGATATTCTGAAGTGGAGATGATCTCGATTTGGAATTCAGTTATGCCCAAATTTAGGGGAAGGGGTGATGAGGGGCTTAAATATTAAAAATTGTTTTTTTTTCACGCAAATCAATAGATACTCCAAAAGATCAATTGAGAGGGGAAATAATGAGGGTTTTTTTCTCCTTTTTGAACATGAAAAAAAGCTGTTCTTCTCCAATCCTTTCAACAAATTGAGCTACGAAGTTGAAATTTGAAATGTACATTTAGTAGGAATTCTTGACTGTGTCTTTTGCGGATCTGGACTTTTCAACTTTATTCCACTCCTTCACAGCTCCAAAATGCTTTCTTTGATCACTGTTCCTTATTTTTTGAGTTTTTTCATCGTATATCTCCCTCCCTCCCCCCTCCCTTTTGCCTACTAAGGAAGTTCAGATTGGGTATGTGGATTTAGTATAAGTGCTAGATGTGCTTTTTGTTAGTATCGACTATTCACCCCCACCCCCACCCTTACCTTCTTAATCGCTGGTAGGGGTACAAGCAAGTTTTGGAGTGATGAGCTGAAACTCTCAAAAGGCAAGTACCCGTATCAAATATATAAATCAAATTTATACTTCTCAGCTTATTGGATGGTAGTAAGTAGGTAGAAGCTTAAGAAATACTCAGCCACACTGTATAAAGACTCAAAAATGTTTTTAATAGAATGTAAATAATAATAAAGACTTCACTTGAATGACAACAGTTGTACTGATTACTTATATCTACAAAATCATAATAAATTTACTTTTCCTTATTTTCTTATATAGCTCAATTTAGAGGGGAGTTATGCGTGGGACAAACTCAAAAATTAAAAAACCCGACCAAAAAACAAACTTTTTTGGGATGAAAATCAATAAATATCTGGCATGGTCAAAAGTGGTCTCAATGGTCTTCCAAAACCCCAAAACAGTTTTTGTTGATATTCCCCTCTCCCCTCATAACTTGGTTTTCATTGGCGTTATGACGTAGAAAATCAGGCTAAAAATAAAATCCTGGAGGGCAACATTCTTTTAGGACTTTATACAGGATTTTTTTAGCGCACTGCTCTTATCCACCGTACATTTATTGACTGCGATGACGTGCAGTTTTCTTTAACCAAATATGTGGTATTGGAGAAAATTAAGCTAAAAGTGTCAGCCCGTTATGTGCTCACAAAATTCCACCGTAATCGTAAATTTTTTCACAAAATAAAAAAAAAAAAAAAAAAAAAATGTGTCCACGAAATGAGAAAATACGCAGAAAAGGTAAAAGAACGCGTTATAAAGCGCATCCGACGAAACCGTCGAGAAAAATATAATTGAATAAATGGAAAAGTTAACGTACTCGCGAACGCAGTAATTTGGAATTATTTAATTGAAAGTACACCGAATCGGCCACACGCAGAGAACAAACGAGATGGAGAATTCGCGTACATGAGATAACTCGAAAAAATACCTACCTTAGTACCTATCCAACTACCTACCAAATTCTAACATAAGAAATATCAGCCGTCATAAAAGACACGATAGAGACCAAACACGTTGTACGTTTTTTTTTTCTCTCGCCACATCACCGCGTAATCAGGCCACACCAACATGAAAAACCTCAAGAGTTTTCCTTTCAACTTAAAAGGAACAATAAATAGTTTTTAATTACCTTTCGCCTGTTCGTTGCTAGTTTTCCAATTATTTAGTTCTCCCATCTCTAGTTTTCTTTTGGCAATGCCTTTTTTTTCTTACTTTTCATTCTTTCATCTCCCTTCCTCTTATCTTTTTTTTTTCCTTCTACCAGACCCCAATGTGATTCTTTTTACGTTCACCATTTTCTCTTCTTGCACGAGCTTATAAGCTTTGAAGTTTTTTTTTTTTTTTTTTTTTTTTTTTTTTTTTTTTTTTTTTTTTACCTAGCTCGAAAATTTGTCTACGGAATTTTTTCATTTCCGTCAAAGTAATTCGACTTCTTTCTTTTTTCTGTACCCGTAGCGTTGAAAATGTTTTTGCTATTTTCAATACATAGAAACGAAAAGAAAAGAAAAAAAGACGACACAAACTAAACCTATCCGTGAATTGGTATACTTACGATATTTTGCGAGTAATTTCACGCTTTTGCATTACCCTCGTATATTTACTCCGGTCTTCGTTTGCCTTTCACAAAATACCCGTACTTGCGATATTTTTAATAAATTTTATAAACTTGGCACGTTGTTTTCTGTAAATTTTTCAACGGAATTCATCAACCTACTTACATTCTTTATAGTCTACAGAATGTAAACCTTTTCTAGCAGCAATTCAATTTTCACAACAAGCAAAATCAAAAAGAAAAAGAATAAAAGGTGGTTTCAATTTGACACACGTAGGTAATATGCATTACATACAAAATACCACATACCACCTACCAGTATAGCGAGGGTATCTATCTACTCGTGCAGCTTAATCAGAGAAAAAAGCCGATTCGAATTCTAAAAACGAGTATTCTCGATTGTTTTAATTTGCGTCATCCCGGAAAAGTGAAAATAAAAAAGTTTTCAAAATTTTAATTAAATTTAGCCGTTGATTTACATCGAAAATCTCTCCTTGAAATGCGAATATAAATCAAACAAATTAATAATTCAATATTTTGAAAAAGGTGAAAGAAAATGATGGCTTATTAAATTATAATTCGTTATTGAAAATAAATTAGAAATTAGAATGTAATTTATAACCAGCCAACGTTTTCCATGCAAACGTTTTTCATCTTTCGTGTTAAAATCAAAATCTTAGTAATTTACCACAATTCTGTTTTTTTTTTTCTTTACGTTTTTTGACCTAATTAAACATGTACGTTTGCTTGAAAAATATCGAAGTATAATAATCGGACAAAAACGCCACTTCAGATGTATCAAGATATGTATTTTTAATTTGCAATATTTAATTTGAAAAATTATAAATAAGTAAGTATGAAGTACATATATAGTGGGTCTAGAATGGGTCATTTTTAGCCTAATTTTCTATAACAACCAGACTATTACAGTCTATCGACCAACGACGGACGAGAGAGGAATATCAACAAAATCTGCTTTGCTACCCTAGAAAACCATAAAAATGATTTTTAACCATGTCAGATATTTATTTTTAATTTTCGCTCGAACCCGACCAAAATCACCCCAATTCAGTCAATCGGGTCAGTTTGGCGAAGGATTAGATGTATATATATATGAGTGAGTAGAGATGAATTTGGGTCAAAATTCAGTTATGCTTCAATTTAGGGGAGGGGGCGCTGAGGGGTCAAAAAAACAAAAATTTCTCCTTTTTAGGCCATTTGATAGAGAATCAAAAGTTGTATAATTTATCAAAAAATCAACCTCTCAAGTCAATTAGGAGGAAAGATATGGGGGTTTCCTCTTTTTTGACCTTGAAAAAGGGCACTTTCTCCGCTATTTCCCCACCAAATTGAGCTAGGAAGTTGAAATTTGGTATGCATATTTAACTGGGCACCTAGATGTACATTTTGGGAGTTCCGTCTCTTTAACTCCAATGTACTCCCGTACAGCTTTAAAAAAGTAGTTTTTTGAGTTATTGAACGAATCTTGAAAATGCTGTTATATTCTTGTTTGGTGGGGGGTCGATAGTACAGCACATATTTCATCAGGGGTAAAATGTCTGGTCCGCAAAGGATTCAAAATTGTGAAAACTAGTTGAAAGATTAATATTAAATAGTATTAAATGGAAATGGTGCAATTGTAGCACCAGGATGACTCCAAAATGACTTCATTAAGACAAGTCTATGACGTTACTGTGACATATTCATGATATGTATTTGACTCATCAGTGACATGTTACTGTCGCCGTAATGGCACTTTTCTGACATGATAATGGCACACTTCTGATGCAAAAATGAGACCATTTGTCGCAAAAATGACATGTTTCTGACATATATCATTTTCCATGATACTTAATTATTATTAATATTAAATAATTATTGTTTTATTTATATTAACTAGCGAAATTTTTCAATTTTTTTTTTGCCAATGGTGGGATTCGAACCTGGGTTTCATTGGGTACAAATCAACTTCTCTATCATTTAATCTACTGTGGCAGTTAGCATAAGAAGACCTAAAGGGTTTAACTACTTCATTTTTTGGTCCTGACAATGATACGACATTTACTTGACGAGGTATTGGAACATTGATGGTACATTATTGACATAATAATGAAATGCTTCTGACTTGATTATGCCACTAATGGCATTGGCGTGCTTCTGACAAGCATGTAAAATCGATTTGACACTGTTGTGACATATTTTTAATGCTGCGTGGACTTGACTCTGTTTTGGGAGTACACTATTGCCATATGAATGACATCCGACTTGTTTTTGATTTGATTATGACACGAATATGACTTTGAAGTGGCACAGTTCTGACATGTTTCTAACACCATTCGGACACAGCTCTGGCATGATTCTGACATTATTCTGACACATTTATGGCATGATTTTGATACTACTTTGGCACATTTCTGACGCAACTGTAACATATTTGCAGCAGTGTCAAAAATATGTCACAATTGTATCAAAAATGTGCCAACCTAGTATCAAAAGCTCGCCAGTGTATCAGAAAAGTATCAAAATGGTGTCATAATGTTGTCAGAAGTGTGTCACTTCAAAGTCACATTGGTATCATAATCCAGTCAAAAACGAGTCGGATGTCATTCATATAGCCAAATCGAAGCTGAAAGTATGCCCCAATTGTGTCAAAAAGGTGCCATAACATTGTCAATAATATGCCACCACCAAGTCACAAAATGAAAGCCCGCCATTTATATGTCATTAAAGTACCAACAAAAGCGCTGATCATACGACACATTTGTGCCAGGATAACGCTACACAATATGTGCCAGAAATATGTCATTCGTGTACCGCAAACGTGTCAGCTGAAACATTAACTTCGTATCATAATTATGCCATTAAATATAATCTTACAAGCGTTAGAAAAATGTCATTTATACGTCATTAATGCGCCAATGAAAATGTCAAACTTATGACATATCTGTGCCATGATAGTGTCAAAACACAGTAATTGCAATACCTATAACAGTGGGCGGTGCAATCATTATTCTGATTGGTTAAAAATTTTTAAAGCGAGATCTAATGTGTACTGACTTGAAAATGACGTGTTACATGACATTAAACTGACGACATGCACGTAGGGAATGTTTAAATTAATGGGAGAGCACCTTCAACCAAGTGGTTGGGGTGGTAACCCAGAAAGTTCCATTTATACGAAGAAATAAAATATTAATTGCAGAAAGAAAATTTTTAGTCAATTTTAAACAAAAATAGAAAAAGTATTATGATTTTGAAGGTAAATGAGAGAGAAGCAAAACGATTGCACCACAAAACACAGAATATGGGTAAGCGGTTGTAATAAAAAAATCAAGTGTGGTGATGGAATTGGTTGAACCCTCTAGGTTGCTTCCCAATGGAGAAAAAAGTATAATGAATGTTATGAAATGGAAAATCATGAACTTTTAAGGAAAAAAAAAGATAAATTTCAAAATTTTATATTTTTTTCTTCATTTGAAAGCAACTTTTACGGTTTCTGTTCAAGCCATAAAGTGAGATGTGAATCGCTACTCATTTTGATGCTCTCCCGTTCATTTAAAAATTTTTTAATGATGTGCTAATAACATCTTTTTCAAAAATTATTCACAAAAAACTAAAAAATATTAAAATTTTTGGTCATGTTTTTTTGTATTCATTTTGTTATGTTTTACGAACCACTTCAGCCCCACTCTTGATTTTTATATCACACATACTCGAGAGTATACACTGTATTTTAAATCAAGCAGCGAATTTTCATTGTAATTAATTTTTTTCAATGAAGGGTTTGGGCACAGATGAAATTTTGAAAATAGCATATCTCAGCCCCTTTGATTTTTCGGGTATGCTAAGCATTGTACATGGAAGTATCATGAGTTGACTTATCACTGGTATAGGGATGTCTAGGTTAATGTGGAACCCTCGGGATAACCTGAGGGTAAACTAGCTATCATAATGGATTTGCGAGTCTGCACGGATCATTTTCACAAAGAACCCTCTCCCCCTCACAGGTGCAAAAAAATTTGAACGGGTTTGATTTCTGGCGTCTGAAATAGGTCGCATGTTGTGTTAAGGGCAATATGGTCGTAAGCAACTGAGACCTGATGATTGTGGAAATGGGAAGCGAGGGGGAACTTAACCCTATGAAAATCTTCTTACTTACTCACTCCGCAGAATTACGACAGTTTACTACAAAATTCAATTTAATTACAGGTAATTACCAACGAATTATCCGTTGCTTAAGACGAATACATGGTTTACTATTATTAGGTCAGTAGGTTGATTAATTACCAAAAACTGTGACTATACTGGATAGAATTACTCTCGTTTACCGCTATAAAATGTACCACAATTGTACCGCAATTTATCAAAAATTAAAAGAAATTAGGTACGTTATATTATGGTGGTATTGCTCAAATTGACTGATGAATGTTGCTATACCTATGGAAATTATCTGTCAATTCTGCTTGTATAAAGTTTGGCTGGTGAACGAACAAATGTGATTTCCATATTGAACAATCGTACTTCAAAAATTTAAAAACGTTCGAAAAATTACTTTACTGAACAGACACTGTAAGATTTTGTTCATTATCTAATCTTGTACCAAATTTTACATCGTCCATTTCAACTTTAATAATAGAAAAATGAATTTAAAAAAAAATGGGCTTTCAATTAGCGGTTAAATTTTTATTCTATTACAGACGAACTTCTCAGTAAAAGTCTAATCAGGCATGTACGATAAAAATCCATCGATCGTCAATGCAACTATACATAAGCCTACCTAGCTGTATTTTTAACCCCCTGTGTAAATTTTGTTTGAGCAATCAACGTCCATTAACTGATGAAAACCATCAAATAGCTACCACATGTAAAATCGTACGTACGCATTCTTTACAGTGAAAAAATCACCGAACGATAAAATCGCGAGTAAATAAACCTTTGAAAATACACGATCAGCATATAATGTGTACCTACGTATACATATCGTACATAGATATTGAAAAGTATTAAGAAATTTGAAACCACCGTGATGCTTTCCATTTTCATATATTACGAGATATATTTTCTTAAATTAGATCATATCTGTTGAAGGAGAAAGAATAGTTGACAAGGAAATGGTTATTTACAAACGCATATAATTTACTCACGCAGCTATCAAAACAGTTTTTTTTTTATCCTCTTCATTCGAATGTCTCATTTAATTTCACCGATTCGGTTACGAAACGTTTCGAGTAGAAAATATGCGCCAGAATACTTTTTCAATTTCTATTAAAATCTGTTATAAAATTCGTGATACGTTTTCTCCGCATTTATTCACTCGATACAGAAATATTTACTCTTTTTTTGCTCTCTGTGCTAAATATTTTTGGTAGCGTGTCTGCAGTCTATATATACGTGCGACGTTGCTTGCATAGATAATCACCTAAAAAATGATTACTTTTTCATTTTCACCATTTAACAATCGTACTCGACGAATAGCTCTAAAACATTACAATACGTGCAAAAAAGTTTTTCTAATGCATAGAGCAGCATTGTTAAATATTGCTGAAAAACATATGCCGCGATGTAGGTACAAATTCGAATAAACAGTTTGTTTGTGTGTGTGTGTTTTTTTTTTTTTTTTTGGTAGGTACAGTACCTATATATTGTATAGGATAACTAGGTACATCGTCGATGTGTGTACGTGCAAGCATATAGGTATAAATGTGTATGTTTTGTGTAGGTAGGTATATATATTTTTTTCACGATTTGGTAAATAGGTTACACGAAGAGTGGATATACCTAAGTATGTAAAACAGCGGATAAATTATCGGCGTACGATGTATTGTGTTTACAATAGTCGCAAAAACCGATGGAATTGGATTTTATTTATCGTGACGGTAAACACGACTTTACACCCGAATTTTCCCAGGCAAAATTCAAAACACACACTATACATTCACGCGACTCTATATAACGTTGTAATAAATTATCGCGAAAAAATAGCGAAATTTTTACATTTCAAATTATCTTTGAAAATGGCGAAATCAATATATTTTCTACTCGATTACAAAACTAACTCCGTCGCGTATACTGAGAACGCAATACCCATATATCCAGTTGAGAAATTACCAAAGAAAGGTGCAAAAAGAAAAAAAAGAGAGAGAGAAATAAGGAGCTAGTGCAATTTTACGTTATTCCCTATGCCCCTCGACAATGCAAAATAACATCGAAAATTCGATATACCAATTTAATTCAGAATTTAATCCGTCTTCGGTGTAAGATTACAGAAAAAAAATCCAAGTAAAATGACCCTAATGTAAGATATATTATTATTTTTGTTACACACACAATAAACCATATACACATATCAATACCATGCAACGACCTCAAATTAGTAAAAGTAGATGATGTTATTTCACTTTTTTTTTTTTGAATTTTGGCCTTCGATATTAATCTTATTGTCTTTTTCTTCAAATTTTTTTTTTTCGCCGAATATGTAGCATAGAAATTTTACACAAGCCCATCGCTGTTATGTCATCTTTAAAAGAATATAAGAAAAAGATAAGAATTACCAGGCCCTCACTCCGTTGACAGTTGGAGTTAAAGTGATGGGAATTCGTTGACTAAAACTATAATAGAAGCTCTTAGAAAAATTCCAGCAAAGTTAAAAGACCCAAGATCACTCTTTGGTTACTTTGACGTGAAATGAGCCTTGAAACTTGATAAACCAAAAACTAAATTTGACGATAATGAAGCAATATTGCAAAATCACTGTGCCAATACATCGACCTTACAACTAATGGACTGCTAATTCAAATCAATGAAATTTAAGCAAAGAATATAGCGGATAACATTGAACCTCTAGGACATAAAGGTGTGATGAGATGCAGAGGACTACGGAGATATACACGTGCCTTAAGTTTCATCGCACAGCGTTGTGCTATTACGCGCATGCGTAGTAGAATTTCAATGCTGTCTGTCGTACTTTTTTTTCAATTATGAGAAATTATTTTCCGCAGCATTAGCAGTCCCAAGGCTGCCAGTATGAATTAAAACATAGAAAAATCTGGGCTTGTTTTATTTACAACATAATTTACAGTGGAAAGTAGTACATTACTGGGTAATTTATCGGTAATTACTTGACAATTTATCGGTAGTTACCTGATAATTTATTAGTTAATACTTGATAATTTACTGTTAATTATTTGATAATTTACCAGTAGACACTTGACGATTAACTAATGATTGCTTGGTAATTTATTGGTAATTGCAAGATAATTTGCCGGTAATTACAAGGAAATTTACCAGTAATTACATGATAATTTGCAAGTAACCACTAAATTGTAATTACTTGGTAGCTTACCAGTAATTATTTGATAATTGACTGGCAAATACATGATAATATACTGGTAATTACACGGTAATTAACTGGTAAATACAAGATAATTCACCGGCAATTACTGGATAATTTACGTGAAATCACGAGGTAATTTATTGGTAGTTGCAAGGTAATTTACCGGTAATTACAAGGGAATTTGTCGGTAATTACAAGGAAATTTACCAGTAATTACTTGATAGTTTGTAAGTAACCACTTAATTGTAATTACTTGGTAGCTTCCCGGTAATTATTTGATAATTGATTGGCAAATACTTGGTAATATACCGGTAAATACATGATAATTTACTGGTAATTACAAGGTAAATAACTGGCAATTACTAGATAATTTACGTAAAATAACGAGGTAATTTACCGGTAATTACAAGGGAATTTACCAGTTAATATTGGGTGATTTATCGGTAATTACTTGATAATTTGCAAGTAACCACTTAATTGTAATTACTTGGTAGCTTACTGGTAATTATTTGATAATTGATTGGCAAATACTTGGTAATATACCGGTAATTACATGATAATTTACTGGTAATTACAAGGTAATTTATTGGCAATTACTAGATAATTTACGTAAAATAATGAGGTAATTCAACAGTAATTACAAGGAAATTTACTGATAATCACAAGGTAATTCACCAGTAATTACTTGGCGATTCACTAATTATTACCTGATAATTTGCTGATAATTTGTTAATAATTAGAAGTTAATTTGCTGAACGATTGTGTAGTTAAATTCAGGGCTGGAAATCCAGCATGATATCGAACCACAACGGACTGTACCTTTAGAAAAATGGTCTGACATAAACTATTTTAGTTCCAGACATCATTTTTGTGTTTTTTCAAGGTTTCCAACTAATTCCAGTACATTGGTCCAAAAATGTTTTTTCATTGGGCCACTACTGGACTGAGCCAGCCATTTTTTTGATTTTTGATGAAAAATTAAATAGTTTGAAATGAGAACTTCACATTGCATCCTCGCATACTGCATTACAAATTTGTACTTCTTTGAAAAATTTCAATACGAAAAGACTATAGACAAAATAAATGAACAGAGGTGCGTTCACTTCACTTTATGCATACATATGCATACTTGTGTATACACAAAGTCAACCTTGATCATTTACCTTCTACCTAATGAACTGCTAATGCTGTGGAAAATAATACCTCAAAATTAAGCAAAGAATATAGCCAGACAATATCGAAACTCTACTGCGCATGCGTGAAACCTTACAATGAGGTATGGTGAAAGATACGCCACATGTGTATCTTTGTTGCTCCTCGAATCTCGCCACAACTCTTGGCCCCAGAGGTTCAATAGCGTCTGGCTACATTTTTTGCTTAGAAAATGTTGTTTTCAATTAGCAAGCCATTAAGAAGAAGATTAATGCCCCTGGTACCAAGAAGGTCTGTAAAATAATTTTAGACCATACCGATTCAATTCCTATTTCAATCTTAGAATTCGTTCCGGACTGAGTTCACGAACCTGGTGCAAAATTCACTTCTGTACCACACTGATTATCGGACTAGTGAAGAAAACTAGACCTTTTCAAACCTCGTACCAGGACTTTAACGGACTGCCAGCCTTAGTTAAATTGTATTATATAAACAAAAGTCTACATCATGTATCAATTAGCATGTCATATGCCATTATGCTGCCTGGTTGATTGCTCAGAGATTCGACAAATGGTTTTTCCAAGTTTAAAGCAATGATATACGAAATTTCCAGTAATTTGTAATTTTTTCCCCCTAAAGATCTCTAAAAGCTTTGGAAAAAACCCAAAATGTAAAAATGTATAGAAAAACATCAAACTAGATTCAAAGGATAATAAATCTATAGATCTGCCAGCCATGAGTAGTCCATTAGATGTAAGGTTGATACGTCAATGTTAAGATATATCACAGACCATCGCTACGTTGATGTTTTGTTGTACTGTGCTGCGCAGTATACACTACGCAGAAAACTCATACTGCGCTATCCAGTTAGAATGTTCTGCTCAGTGCTATGTTAAGTTGTGTTGCGCAGTACATACTGCGCAGAAAACTCGTACTACATTATCTACATAGTGTGTTTTGCGCAGGGCTACCTTATGTTTCTATTGTATTGCACAAAATGTATTCTGTAATAGTTTATACTATATTATTTGCGTAGTATGTTCTGCACAGCACGATGCGATGCCACGTAGTGTAACCCTAGAATATGGTAGCCAGAACACAATGTTTCAATAATATAACATGAAAATTGGACCAGAGTAGCAACGAAGTTGCATCAACATTATAGCAGTGTTGTATTTTTTATTGTTGTTTTATTTGTTTCAAATAAACTTGCAATGCTACCTTCAACTATGATATTAGTTCAATACTGATTTAGTGTTCTTGCAGGAAACCGGATCATTTAGCATTGTAATCATTTTGAAACACATAAAGTACGTATGACAACACTATAGATACATGTCGTAACAGTTTTGAAACACTGAGCTGGAGTTTTTTTCATACATTTTCTCACATAGAAGAGATATTTCCAAAATTATTTTTTGGTCTAATTTTTTTCTAGCCTATGTCCTAAAAAGGACATAACTTTTTAAAATACTGTAATATTTTGTCGTCATCTTTCGGATGCACAAACGAAGAAAAAAATTCAGCGACTTGATTTGGGTACACCGGAGTAAAATGCTAATTTTTCCTAGCTTGCATTTTATCTACAACAATCGTGTCGACGACGATGCCCTTGTAACTATCACACACACACACACACAAAAACTGTCACATCAGCGGACCACAGGAGAAAAAATATAATAAGATGGCGGTCTAGTGACTTGCGGTCGTATGTACCTCGGTGCACTGATTTATGGTTGATTTTTTCGCGCCACATTTATTTCAAAGGTGTGCGGTGCGTGCCTTTATGCACACGGAATAGACCACGGAGACGCGGCGCAGGGTCAGGCTGCTACCATCGCGTCGTGAATTTAGTAGCGCGAATTTAAAAGAATCAAATTCCCAGGTAGAGGGTATTTTAGGTTTTGTGATAAATGTCGAGACGACGCTGTTAACCAGCTCCCTTCCACCATTAGTCAGTCTATCTTTCGGTGTTTGCTGCTTGCACCTAGCACCTAGCCACCCACACGCCACACGCTCTCCCCGTTAATATATGGCTGAATTTAAACGGTTATATCAAAGCAGCTGATATATACATTAAATGGACGAAATAGTCTCTATAAATTATCTCGACTGAATGGAAAGGTATACCTTCATGTATAATAAATGAACAGTTATTCCCAAAATGGAAAATACCGAGCGAGCTACCGTTTAACAGCGGGTAATGAAAGCTTTTTTCTTTAAATTACCGTTTTCACCATTCCACCATCGCATCGTGCCATGCCGGCACGCCGCTCGTCATCTATTATGTATAGTGTATCGTATCTATGCATCTATGCCTCGTGAACTCCATTTGCCCCCAGCCACGTCGGCTCATCTTTCAACGTGTGTATAATTTCAGCGCCGCGTATTACTCGTATCATCGTCGCTGGCATCTCTTTCTATCTTTCATTCTTTTTTTTTTTTTTTTTTTTTTTTTTTTTTTTTTTTTTTTTTTACATGTATCAAATTCTGACCCTGTCATCGTCCATTGTCCTCTTAGCGTTGTCAAGTGTCCGAGAGGTGAAATATCTTTTTTAAAATTAGAAAGGTTACTCAACTCGTACATCAGGTAGTACCTTGAAAGTTGAAAAGGGTTTTTCTTCTTCACCTTTCTTCTTTTTTTTTTTTTTTTTTGCTGGCAAATTTACTCAGGAGGAGTAGTACCAAGTGGAAAACATTTCTTTTATTCCTTTTTAAATTACTTACCACTGGATGGTCTTATCGTCGAATGTGAATTTTATTCTTTTGTAACATGTGCCAATTTTTCGGACATATTCACAATGTATCACCACAGAAAGGCCACTAACGAGTCGCTGAACAGTTTTGGTATTGCGGAAACTTACGAGAGTAACATCTATCAATCGTTTTATATCAGATGTATCACTATACCTAGTACCTTCTTCTTTGCCAACTGATATCCATCCAACAATCTACTCGGAAACTTCATCATTCGAGAATAGTTTTTTGATAAATCGTTAGCTAATTTTGTAATAATTCTCGAAAAATTTGATTTACTAGCTGAATTTCGATGAATTATATTTCCAAGATCAACAGCTATATATATATTTTTTTAGTAGGAATGAGCCAACAGTGGTTAAAAATTATTCGGTCAAAATTTCTAGTGAAGAAATTTCAATTGTTTTCATTCTTCAACAGACC
Organism: Ferrisia virgata; assembly: GCA_900060175.1. NCBI lineage: Eukaryota > Metazoa > Arthropoda > Insecta > Hemiptera > Pseudococcidae > Ferrisia > Ferrisia virgata. The sequence continues at coordinate 21,349 of FIZR01022051.1, forward strand.
ATCAGCTTACAGTGAACGTCGCCTTGACCTACGATAAGACCAACATTTTGGGCATGTAAGATCTTCATGTTTTTCACCAAAATCATTTAAATTTTCCCAGCAGGCTATGACTTCCAAACGTAAAATTCGTGTACAACTCGGTACCACCCAAAACCATTATGTCATATGAATAAGTTGCCTATGTTGAAAACTAAAGGGGTACACGCGATTTCTAAAAAATTGATACTACATATAAATAAAAAAAATTACCTTGAAAGAAAGTTCTGTCATGCCTAAAAATTGGGGAGGAGTTGCTCAAGGGCAAACATTTTTCACATTTTAGACAACTGATAATGAATTAAAATATGTATCTGAAAATCAGGCTGCTGTATCGGAAAGAAGGGGAGATATGTGGTTTTTCACTCCACTTGATTTTGTAAATAGTCGATTTCTCCTGTTATTAAACCCCCCCTCCTCCGGTTATGACGTAAAAAATTTTGAATCTAAATTCGTCATTGAGCCTGAATACGACTTTTACATATTTTGAGCATCAGACTTCAATTGCCTCGAAAAAATTTCAGCCAAAAACGATAATTTTATGAGTGAAAAAAATGGCAAAAAATATTATTTTCGAATTTTCCAAGAAGTTTGTTTAGTTTTAAAATTACTATAATTGAAAATCTTGGAACATTGGTTTAAAAAATGACAGAAATTCGTTAAAAATTTCGCAAAATTCATCAATAATAAAGAAAAAATTTTGAAAAATAGTTGGGAGTTGACCAAAATAATTTAAAAAAGTCTTAAAAGTCATTGTGAATTGAGTAAAAATTTGCCAAAAATTGGCCAAAAATGCAGAAAGTTGATTAAAAATTACGAAAAAACTCATTAAAAACCATCAAAATTTGTATGAAAAATTGATAAAAATTCGTGAAAAAATGCAGAAAAAGAATCACAAATTACGAAATAATGCTGAAAAATTCACCATAAAGCATTAAACATCACTGAGAATGGGGTAGAAAACTTGACAAAAATAAATCAAAAATCATAAAAAATTCGTCAAAAGTTATCTGAAACTGATCGATAATCGCAAAAAATGACGAAAAACAGTGAAAACTGACCAAAATTATGAAAATAAAAACATCAGAAATATTCGAAAATTGCGTAAAAAATTACCAAAAATGTATGAAAACTCAGAAAAATAATCAAAAATCACAAAAAAATGTAGTAAATTTTTGAAAATTGCACAAAAATCTGAAAAAAATTGTTAAAAATTATCGAAATGGTTAAAAATTATTTAAAAAACTGACAGGTTTCGGGATTTTTGATCAATTTCCTGTATTTTTTACACATTTCTATCGATTTTTGACGCTATTTTTGATGATTTTCAACAATTTTTACATAATTTTTAACAGTTTTTTATGATTTTTAATTAATTTTCTGCATTTCGTATGAATTTTTGTCAATTGTTTCCTAAGTTTTCTATAATTTTCAACTTTTTCAAATTTTTTTACAATTTTTAGTGATTTTTCAAAATTTTTCCTTTATTTTTGATCAATTTCCTTTATGTTTCATGATAAATTTTTATGCAATTTTCGATGAATTCAACGATTTGTTTCACATATTAGCTCAATTTTTAGCTATTTTTCATGGTTTTTCATCAAGTTTTTGCATTTTCTACGCATTTTTGTCCATTTTAACCCAATCTTTGATTATTTTTAACATAAGGCTTCTGCTGTAACTATTGAGTGAAGAGTGCACTCCTGCTCGTTTAAAAATTTTTCAAACGGGGAGGGGGGGGTTATAATAGCTTTTTCAAAAGTTATGAAGAAAAAACTGAAAAAATTTAAACATTTTTAGCACATTTTTTTGATATTTATATCGTTATATTTTACGGATCACTTCACCCCCACTCCCTCAATTTTTATATTCCATATACTAGTGAGTATGTACGGCATTTTGGCGCAAACCGCGAATTTTTATCGTCATTCGTTTTTTTTCCAAGAATTTCCAAAGTGAAGGACAGGTTTAGGTTAAAATTAGATTTTAAAAATTACATATCTCAGCCCCTTCAATTTTTTGGATAGGCAAATTATTCTGCAGGTATGTCTTATGAGTTGACTGCTCTCTAGTGTAAGGGAGGATAGGTTAATGAGGAACACCCGTATATGTGAAATTTTATTTTATTATCACTAACAAATTTATCACCATAATTCTAACAAATACATACATATTTTTGGCATCCTCATTCTCCTCGAACTAGAATAAAAAAAGAATAAACTGCCACACGTCATAATAATTTTCCACGTTTCTTTAGCTTATACGTAATATTTCACTTGTTCACATATACTCGCAACACACCATGTTGTTTTCTCAACATCTGCCGAAGAAACAAATTCACACAAATTTGGAAATAAACATCCCTCAATGGCCTACGTTTATTATACTCGTATACGAATAACATAAAATAAAATAAAAAAAAAACACACACCCTTTACTACGCTTTGAAAATAATTTAAACCAAAGTTGCAAATAAATTCACCGACACGAATGAGAATAAAAAAGCGGAATATGGCCTCGTGTATGACCAATATTGACCGTAATGTTGGGTGGCTGTAAAGGGGGGCAAAAAAAATTCCTATACAAATACAAGTGCGAGTACCTTTACCTCTACCTGGTAAGTATATGGTATAAGGAGAGAGAGAGAGCTGGTTGGTTTTAGAACCACGTTGTAATTCTTTGCACGACGCTGGTGAATATTTTAGAATGAAAATTTTACTGACGTAGGTACACGAGCTAAGGAAAAAAAAAAAAAAGAAAAAAAAGAATAGAATTTCCAGCGAAATAGTTATTTTATAACACACCGTATAGTCATATTTTCTTTTCTATGCTGCACGGTACACGGTATAAAATTGTTTTTTGAACAAAGAGAACAGCTAACCTTAACAACACTATAAAAACGTTCAGCGATTCGAATTAATGGTAGCATCTTCGAAAAAGAAAAGGCTTATTTCTTAATTTGGCCATTCAATTTGAAAATCGATTCTTATCAAATGGTTTTCTCGTATACATAGGTACTTTATACTTATTGTAAATAGGTACTGTACCAGTTATATAGCATAGCTATGGGTAGGTCTAGGTACATGGAAACGCGAACCATTTAAATTTAACAACACGTTGCTAATTTTATACGTCTTTCGACTCGTCCATTCTATTCATTCTTGTGTCAAATACCTTTTCATAGGCAACGTGTACGAGTTATAGAAGTATTGGCGATGGTGGATGGTGTCGGGGTTTTTTCAAACAGTGAAAAAAAAAAAGAAAATCAATTTAAATTCACCTCAGCTTGAAATTGCTGGCGATTTCTTACAGGGTTGTATACTCTTTGTACAGTTGGTAAAATCATCTCTCTCTGCAGTATATTTAGCATATAATAAACATCCTTATTGCATTTCTAAACAAGATTACAATTGCATTAACACCATTATCAACGTCTCTGAGCCACTAAACGTATAAATTAAATAGCTCCAAGGTTTGCTAAACATTCTTCTGCGTTAACATACAACACAATATACGTAAGTCTACGTATGGTGAGTATGTAATGCACTATACACCATGCTATATACTCCCAATTCTATGCATAGGTAGAGAGGGTTACTATACATACATATTACATATACACAGTAGCGTGTGTGTGTGTGTATATATATATAACCATAATTTGTATGCATGATTTTCATATATCTACGTTAAATATGTATGTGTAGTGTACATTCGCACTAAATACTCTTAGCACGTTCACTAAAGCGTAATAAATTCACCATTCTACCGTTGACAACGGCTACGACGTTCTAAACGGGTTTTAATAATTTTCTTCTTTATTTGCGGTGAAATTTATGCCGCAATTAAAATTAAACCAGTCATAAATAAATGATATATATTATTACGTGACAACACCCCACGTCCGCGTTCTGCTCGTCCAGCGGCGCGACGCCTGACGGTTTTAAAGCTAATTACAAAAATACACGTAACTCGAAAAGTTGGTTTGTTCATTGTTTCCAAAACTTTCATCGTGCGACTAACTGTACATATTGTCGTCGAATTTATCAAAAGTATCTATTACTATATTATTCACTCTACGAAGTTTCAAAGAAACTAGGGACGACTCGTTTTAAATTTTTAATACCGAAATTTGTCATTATTTCGAAATATTTGTACCAGGGTAAGTGCTACTAAGCATTTCGTTTATTTATTTTTTCAATATTACGAGTACCACGACACTTGGACTGAATCTTGATAGCAATTCAGAATCTACATCCATCAAGCTATCAGATAATATATACGAAATTTATTTTAAATTTATGCAGATTTTAAAAAAATTGAGATTAATCGAAAGTCCCATGTTCCTGGTTTCGACATCCTCGACCCCTGGTTTTCGACACTCTTGATTTTTAGCCTGATTTTAATACGTCATATTGTCAATGAAAACCAGGCTATTACAGTCTATCGACAAAGGTCGGTAGGGCTGGGGGGAGAGGGGAATACAAACAAAATCCGTTTTGGGATCCTAGAAGACCAATAAGACAATTTTTAGCCATGTCAGATATTTATTTTTGTATTTTTATCGTTTACTTTGCTAGATACAGACCAAAAACGCTTCAATGGGTCAAAATTTAGTTCTGTCTCACTTTTGGGAGAGGAAATGCTGAGTGGTCGAAAACACAAAAATTATTCCCTTTTCAAATCAATCGATAAAGAATCCAAAGTTGTACAACATATCCAAAAATCAATCTCATAGGTTGATTAGGAGGGGAGATATGAGGGTTTTTCCTCTTTTTGACCTTGAAACAGGGAGTTTCACCCCTATCCTCCCACCACCAAAATGAGCTAAGAAGTTGAAATTTGGTATATACTTTCAGTAGTGGCCTTAGATGTGTCTTTTCTATTGCACCTCATCACAGCCTCAAAAATGTGGCTATTTGGTCAGGTTTTTTCATTTTTTCATTTTTTTGAGTTATTTCCTCGCATAACTCTCCTCCAAATAAAGGCAGGAAGCTGAAATTTTATATGTACATTTGGTAAAGACCCTAAATGTGTCGTTTGGTAGTCTCGACTTTTCCGGCCCATTTTATCCCCTCACCGCTCCAAATATGTGGGTTTTTTGTCGTTTTTTCTCATTTTTTGAGTTTGTTTCTCACATAACTCTCCTCCAAAATGTGCAATGAACTTGAAATTAGGTATGCACATTTAGTAGGAGTCCTGGATATTTCTTTTGGGGTTTCGACTCTTCAGCGCCATTTCACCCCTTCACAGCCTCGAATATGTGGTTTTTTGGTTATTTTTGGTTATTTTTTGAGTGTGTTCCTCGCATAATTCCCTTCAAATTGAGTTAGGAACTTAAAATTAGGTATGTACATTTTGTAGGAACCCCAGATATTGGAGTTACTTTTTAAATTTTCACTAAGGTAAATTTAATTAAAATTTAAAAATGTTTGTTTTCCAAAACCTACCAAGTACTGAGCATTAGCACTTTGTAAAATCTACCGAGCACATTTTCTCAAATTGGGGGCCTCTTTCAAGGGCATCGAAATGTTACAAACTCCCAATGTTTTTTCATGAGTCGTCTTAGGAAGACTTTCTCTTTCCAGCAATGAATTTTTTTTTCTTTGTAACATAACATTTGAGAGTGGTACATTTTTTTGCTTTTTCTGTAAAATTTACTGAGTGAAGCGAGGCCAGAAAAAGGCTACATTTGAGAAGATAGGATTTTTTCATCGTCAAAAATAACGTTTTGTGAATTTTCTGAAGAAAAATGAAAGTTTTCAAGGATTTTATGAATAGGCGGGGTAAAGAAACTGATATAAGAAATTCTCAGTTATCCCAAGTTCAAGGGTGCAAGGCGGTTTTAGACCTCCTGAATTTTTCCAGATTACGCCACTGGTACCAAATACTGACAAAAAAAACATTCAAACACCAATTGCTGAAGTTTTAGGAACTCTTGTAATTTTTTGAAATAATCCTTTTCCTCAAAATTTTTTTACAAGATTCTCTCAACGGTCCAGTGAAGGAGTCAGCATCATTTCATCCCGAATCCTTAAGAAACAGATGGTTCTTGTGATGTCATATAATTGAAGGGCTCTTATTTCCAGACTGGTTTGATATGAGAGAAATGTGTTTGGGCAAGATTCAAAATCAGTGATCAAAGTTTCAAAACTTGAGGTTGAATTTTTATGGTGAGCACAACTGTTTTAAAGTACCATTTAAAAATAAAAAAAAAAAACACCCTATGTTTGTTTCAACCAATTATTTTTCAAAATAAGATCTCAAGGAATACAGAGATCCATTCTTACCTAAAACAAGGATGTTGAATATGAATATCAGTTTACATTTCTGATCCGGGCACTACTGTAATTCCTCATTGGAGCCCTAAATATGGCCAAAATTCAAGAAAGTGGGAAAGGAGGTATTTATACATAGGTTTTTACTAATGTGAGTCAGCTGAGCTTGAATATTTACTGCTCCTCAGTCACCCTAAAAATGGAAAAATGATGAGAAAACAAGTAAGTAAATTTAACAGATGGGAATCGAATCCTCAACATTCATAGAAATTTTTGTTGCATAAAAATCTCTTAAAATGAAGGAAGTACCCAGACTACTTATCAACATAGGGTGAATCCAGATCATTTTTTACTTTTTCCTCTGCTTCAGGAGGAGTTTTCAGCAAATATGTAATAACATAGAAAAGTAATGTAAATGTCTTCAAGGCAGAAAGGATGGAAATTTGAAACATTGTGTGGATTGAAAGTTGGTACTCTGTGTCAATTTTGATGATCTATTTTATTTTCGAAGAATTTTATTCAACAAATGAAAAGAGATTCTCTTTAAATATCCTTGAAGAATCAGCCACGTAGGTAAAATTAAAATTTTGCACCTAGTCGATAAAAACTAATGCCCTGCTTTCAACAAAGTCAAGTTCCTCTAGAATAATAATTGCCTCAAAAATTGAGTTTATTCAAAACTTGAATTAAACTGGTTGGTGCTGTACCCAAATCCGAGTAATTGAACTTGTTGAACGTCAGTCTAGTGGTAGATATTTTGTTAAATTACAGCGCTACTTCACACTTACCACCTACATCGAAATACGTTCCCTCTTCTTCCTCTTTCGTCAATCTACATTGCTGCGGTTTGAAAAGCTTCTTTCATAAATATAAAAGCAGGATGGTAAAAAATCTCCGCAATTACTAGAGATATCATTATTCGCTATAATAACATCAATGGTGAAACATCACACCTACCCTATATTTACCTACGTAGCGCGAATAATGAAATTAATAAAAACGAGCTATACGATGCAACGTAGGAAGCCAGGAACCGCACAAATTCCACGACTATGGACACTTTAAACGCATATAATTCAACCCTCAGAGATAATAATACTTCGCAGCGACAATATAGTAAGTATAATTATTCACCCCATCAACTTCGTAATATCAATTTAAATCACAGCTCGCCATAAAAAACCGCATACTCGTTAAAAACATCACATTTTACGAATAGGTCGCGTCGCGTCGTCCTGATACATGGCAACATTTACGACGACGAAAATTTACTCATCTCCGAAACAAATAATAGTTCACCATAATGCAACTCAACGAACAACAATTATTGAAATTGAACGTAATAGTTTATTACAAGCTGTGTTAATTAATTAACACCAAAACGCAGATTTAATGGGTGTAAATGAATTAATGTTTGTAATATTTACCCTTGTCGTTTAGTTAAAATGCTATAAATTGGCCGTTTCACAGTTTCGATGATTATATACGTAACATGTAGCACTGCTACAGAGTACAGTAGCGACTAATTTTATTTCCAACTCAAACAAACAGATAAAAATCTGACGTAAAACTTTCACCCTAATGAAAAAGCTATTTCAAAAATGTCGATGTTCGACAATTTTCTATTACTTCGATTAAATTCGATCGTACGACATTTTAAAATAGCACACAATAAAATACTTTTCCGCCGATAAATATGGATCGTGTTTCAAATGAAAAATTTAAATCGACGCACCAATTTACTTTTTATCTCCATTCTTTATGCGTTTTAATTCTTTGTTTCTTTCGATGATTTCGAATTTAGTTCCAGCGTTTTTAGACGGATTTTCTGTATCAAATCGCCAGCGTTAATCAGGCTATTAGGGATCTGTTGCTTGAAAATATCACACTCAAAACATCGTGCATGAGCTGTAAATAATGTAGACAATAAGTGCACTTATGCGGCTGATGGTCATAAAGATGTAGTGTCATATGACACAGTTCTGGCGTGAGACTTCTGACAGCAAAATTGGCACATTTCTGACAACGCTTGAGCCACTCCGAGATCACTAAATATTTGCCAAACTCATGACAATGTCATTGAAATGGTGCAATTGTAGCACCAGGATGACTCTAAAATAACTTCTTTATGACATGGCTATGACGTTGCTGTGACATATTAATGACATGTATTTGACTCATCAGTGACATGTTTCTGACACCATCATGGCACACTTCTGGTGCAAATATAAGACCTTTTGTCGCAAAAATGGCAAGTTTCTGATACACTTGAGACACGTTTCTGACATATTTCATTTTCCATTATACTAAATTACTATTAATATTAAAGTACTAACTAAAATATTTGCCAAACTCATGACAGTGACATTGAAATGATGCAATTGTAGCACTACGATGACTCCAAAATGACTACATTATGCATGGCTATGACGTTACTGTGACATATTAATGACATGTATTTGACTCATCAGTGACATGTTTCTGACGCCATAATGACACATTTCTGATGCAAAAATCAAACTTTTTGTCGCAAAAATTTCTCGTTTCTGATACACTTCAGACACGTTTCTGACATATTTCATTTTCCATTATACTCAATTACTATTAATATTGAAGTATTAATTATAATTATTTTTTTAATTTATATCAACTAACGAAATTTTTCAATTTTTTTTCTGCCGATGGTGGGATTTGAACCTGGGTCCTCTTGGGTACAAATCGACTTCTTTACCAATTCAGCTACTGTGGCAGTTGACATAAGAAGACTTAAAGGGCATTAACTACTTCATTTTTTGGTCCTGACGATGATACACCATTTACTTGACGAGGTATTGGAACATTGATGGTACACTATTGACATAATAATGAAATGATTCTGACTTGATTAGACCACTTATGTGACTTGATAGTGGTGTGCTTCTGAAAACTGCGTAAAATCGATTTGATACTGTTGTGACATGTTTTTAATGCTGAGTGGACTTTTGCCATATGAATGACATCTGACATGCATTTGACTTGATTATGACACTAATGTGACTCAGGAGTGACATACTTCTGACAACATTATGACCTCATTCTGACACTATTCTGACACATTTATGACGTGATTTTGATACTACGTTGACACATTTTTAGCACAATTGTGACATTTTTTCAGCAGTGTCAAAAATCTGCCATAATTGTATCAGAAATGTGCCAAAGTAGTTTCAAAATCACGCCATAAATGTGTCAGAATGGTGTCATAATGTTGTCAGAAGTGTGCTATTCCTAAGTCACATTATTGTCATAATAAATTTAAAAGCATGTCGGATGTCATTCATATGGCGTTAGTGCACTGTCAAATGGAAGTTAAACGTATGCTTCAACTGTGTCAAACATTTGCTATAACATTATCAATAATACGTCACTACAAAGTCACAAAATAAAAGTCCGCCATTTATATGTCATTACAGTACCAACAAAAGTGCCAATCATACGACACATTAGTGCCACAATAGCACCACACATTATGTGTCAGAAATATGCCATTCATGTGCCGCAAATCTGTCAGCTGAAATATCAACTTCATGTCATATTTATGCCAATAGAATATAATTTTACAAGCGTTAGAAATATGTCATCTATACGTCATTGATGTGTCAACGAAAATGTCAAACTTATAACATATCTGTGCCATGATAGTGTCAATAAATATGTGTCAGAAGTTCGCTAGTAATGTGTCGTTCAAGTGTCACCTGAAACTCGAAAATTCGCCAAAAGTATACCATTTTTGTGCCATAGAATTTTGATAGCGTTTTTCTGATTTAAAATTGACACAGCAATTCCCATGCCTATTCTGATTGGTTAAAATTTTTTAAAGCGAGATCTAATGTGTACTGACTTGAAAATGACGCGTCACATGACACTAAACTGACGACATTTGCACACCGGGGACTTCGGTCAAATCCTTCTTCCCTCCAAAGGCAAAACTTGAGTTGGCAGTATTGGCGTTGTTTCCATATAAATCAAACTTCTCGAATACGATAATGGAGTCAGGATTTACAATTTTACATTAACCAGTAATCAAATTTTGTTGACGGAGAATTGTAGTAGAGGCAGGCCCGTAGTCAGGATTTTTTCAAGGGGGGGGGGGGGCAAAGAGGGGGGAGGTTTTTTTTCAACACCAAAAAAAATTTTTAATTCCAA
>FIZR01022053.1:0-14270 GCA_900060175.1 Ferrisia virgata
TAGTGTGGCTGGATTTTTGAACCATCGGTGAAACATTGTTTATAATTAGAATAATTTTCAATAGTTTGCCGGATCTTCTCTTTGATTGTGATTGGATTTCGGTCGAATTTTTCATAGTTAGCCATAGTTAAATCGATTTCAGGAATGTTTAGTTGATAAAGGTATGCACCAAATTTTCAAATTTCTTGGCATTCGGTCTCCGGACGCGCAACTACACAAGCAACACTCATATCATGTACGTATACCTGAGGCTTCCGCATCACTCGACCTCAGTTATTTATTGATCTGTCTTTCGAAAATTTTACACCTTTTTTTTTTTTTTTTTTTTACGAGGGGAAATAATAAAATTAGAGTTTTTTTTTTTTTACGAGGTGAAATAATAAAATTAGAGAACTCGTAATGTAGGACATGATGGTATTATTAATGAGATACTAAACGTTACACCGCTGTGTGGGCCGCAGCTACAAGGCATCCATATACCAACCTATACAGGTACTTTACGCCGATGACTTCACGGCAATTATTTCATTTTAGCATAGCTATTGGAAAAAAAAAATATTACCATATACTAATTCAGGCACATTCGCACATTACACGATATCCACAACAACATCCACGACATCAATAATTTTTACCACAGCTGCAGCATTAGTGATGACGGACGATCTCTTCAAAACGCCATGGTTCAGGAAATATTTAACGCTTAAGAAATCACTGTCGAGGTAAATTCCGCCTTACATTTTGTACATATGCACAGTGGAAGAAGACGTAAGCGTGAGGAAAAAGGTTTCACTTAAGTTGAAGGCCTCCTGGGGTTCGTGTTTTGACGTTTACGTTGTCTCCCAATTCTTTCTTCCCGGTCCCCAGTCCCCATTGCGTATCTTTTCTAATTACTTATCGCGCTAGAGTATCGTTAATTTTGACGACGTCGAGAAGAAGGCGAAAAATAAAAAAGGACCACATTCGCGTTGACGATGAAAAATATCGCATATATACCTACCTACCTACCTGCCTACCTACCTACTCGAGAAAACTTCCTGAACATTGGTGCGTGCGGCACAACCTATTCAAATACGATACGCCAATTAACGTCTGTTCTTCTCCGTCCGCTTTCCACAGATAATTAATGTTCGACGAGTGAAAATCATTCGCCATTGTAACGTGTGTAGTTTGAAGCAGGTATGCGTATATATGTATATTGATTTTAGTGATCGTGAAACAGAGAATGACTCGATAATGACATTACGCAAGATGAATTTTTGCCAAAAAAAAAAAAAAAAAAAAAAAAAAAAAAGGGGGGTTTTTTTTTTTTTTTGCCAAAAAAAAAAAAAAAAAAAAAGAAAAAAAAGAGGCGTTAGTTTATTTTTTTCTACTACCTGTAAATACTATGCCCTTTTCTGTGTCGGAGTGTGAGTATGAAAACAACATATATACATATATATTTATAATAAGGTAATCTGATATATTATTATTTTTTCTTTCAATCGTATCCGGCAGATAGGTACAGGCAGGTAGTTAGATATTTTACGTTATTTTTTTTTTCGTTAATAAATAATAAATTTCGAAATAGATGGAAAGAAGGGAGAAGGAAGGAGAGGAAAAAAGATGCGCAAGCTGTATTCCGCGATCAGTTCCGCGCGCAGGCAGTATAATTGTTAACAAAACAGGTACTTAACATGTGTGGGAACAAGTGAAGGTACACGTTGGCCCAGTTTTGTGCCGAGTAATATTTGTATACAAACTGGTATACGACACCGATACCGCTACCATAAAGTATATTGCACTCGTCTCGATGTTCTCGTTTTTACATCATGCCGATTGCTTATAATTTTACTGACATTGTTGCTTGTACATTGTTACTTTTTAATCCCCCCTGTCCCCGGATCACCGACGATCATGATCGGGTATCCTCTGCCTCTGCGTGTAAGTGTAGGTACGCGAGGAAGAGTCGAAGAAAAAGTTTGTTTAAATAAACTATGTTCATCAATTGCCCGCGGTGCGGTATGCGTATGTGTTATTTATTCTTTTTTTTTCTTTTTTTTTTTTCCTTATCAAACCTCCGGAATTTCAAATATGCTCATTGATATCGGATGACTTTCAGGAATCAAATTGTATTATTCGTATAGTATATACCTATCGAAATTATATTCCCCCTGTTCTGTTTATACATATGTTGCAGGTTCAATGTTGGTCGTCGTAATGGAGAAGGGTTGTCCGTGATATTCGAGCTGATTACCATATCGGTAAGTTTATCTTGACATTGTTCTTTTTTCTTTATTTCCTTGACCGTGGTATTGTGGCACCAGTCTGTCAGTTTTATCGGTATTAACGATGAACGACCAAATTAACGTCTACTCGACGAGTAACGGATTGAGTTAATTTTCTGTATAATGTTTGTTCTTGTTCATTAACACACGATTATGCATATATGTATATATATATATATAAGGTGTGAAAGCTGTATTCTAGTAGAGTAAGTCGAGCGTTATTCATTTCGGATTGTTTTCCGGCTAGAAGTAGATCGACTGATTTATAGTTTCATAAGTGTCGCTACAATAGTTTAGAATCTTTAAGGACAATTGTCGAAAATCGCATATGAAAATGAAAGGTAGGAATTTTCATGAGGTGGTCCGAAGACAAGACTCTGTAGGTTGATCTGAGCAAATTGTGAATCTGACATTCAGATAAGTTGCTTGTTGGTAAAAAAATTGAATTTCATGACATATCCATGTAGAAACGAAGAGACATTGGGAATTTGACTTTTCTTTCGTCTCATCACTAAAGTTAAAAATTAATATTTAATAATTTTTTTTATTTTCTCTTTTAATTATTTGAACAATGAACATCTGCTAATTGATGCAGTATTAAGTCAGTAATGTAGCCACGAATAGCTCAAAGGAAGGGGTTTACACTTTTTTGTGCACTATTTTTCGGGTCTAGATTTATAAGAATGAATAAAATGGTATGTCCAAATGAAGAAAGGGCAAAATTGAAAAAAAAAATTGAGACACTTTTCGCTTTCAGAGAAAAAATTTTAAATCATGGATATGTAACATAAATCCATGTCAACATTTGAAGATCACCAGTTTTTTTTTTTATCAAAAGCTTCAAGTCAAAAACGTTTAATCTTCTCTCCACTCCATTTTGACGTTTTATTTTATCATTTCCAACCAAAATAAAACCTATACATTCATCTATCATCACGAGTTTTTGATCAAAAACTTCAAATCAAAAAGCTAAAATGTAAGATCAGAAACGTCACGTTTTTAGAAAATTACCCCCCCCCCCTTTCCCCGCTCTAAGAAATATTCATATCAAACTCACCGATTTCTTTTCACATTTAATCAATTTAGACATTTTAACATAAAGTGCAAAAGCCATTCTTTACTCTTTTATTCAAAATTAAAACCATAACTATAAATTTTTTCACACTTGACATTTCATAAAAAAACGTACACCATGTACTCACTAATTTCTTTGCACATTTATTCAACTTGGACATTCTAATATAAAGCACAAAAATTAATCATTATCTTTATTTAAAATTTTTTTTTAAATTTATTTCTCAATTTCTCGAGTTTTTGATCAAAAACTTCAAATCAAAAATCAAAAATATCCCATCAGAAATATAACATCAAAAACTTTACGTTTTTACAAAATAATTCCCAGCCTTAAGAAGTATCCATTTCAATTGATTTTTCAATAATTTTTGTATTTTTTAATATTTTTTTAAATTTATTATGTTTATAATTTTTTTTATGTTTTAATTTTTCAATTTTTTTATTTTTTTATTTTTTTTTAATTTAACTTGCTTAACTTTTCAATTTTTTTATTTTTTGATCAAAAACGTCACATTTTTCGAAAATTACACCCAGCCCTAAGACATATCCATGTCAAAAAATTGACTTTTTTAACAATAAAAGTGTATTTAAAAATTTTTCAACTTTTTCAGCATCAAGGGGGTAGACAAACACCCAACCCCATCTCCTCAGGCTATTATACTGCAGTAAGTAGTTAAGTACTTGATTTTTTGCAAATTTTTTTATTGACATGGATATGTCTTAGGGCTACGTTTTTGCGTGACACTTTTCTCAGTGTTACCAATCGAAGTGATTTTTGCTCCCAATTCCCTATTGAACGTAAAAATCCAATGTTTCAATGCTGAAAAGGGACAATTTAACGTTGAATTTGATGTTGATTACAATGTTTTAGGTTTGAAGTTGAATTTTACCTTGAAAGACGTGATTAAAACTAATCGATTAAATTACATTTTGCCAGTCAATTATAAAAATAATATCTGCGTGTATCCTTTAGGAAAATTTTTGATGGTAGTTATCATGAATATGAAAATCTTCATAAACTATTAATCAAAATTTTATAACAACCGGTTAAACTAGAGTTCTTTTACCAAAGTAAAATTACCAAAACAATGTTAAATACCAAACCTAAAGATGATACAACCGAAAAGATTAATGATCTCCAAAATTCACATGAGGAAAATTCCTCGTCATTAACAACCTTCAGTCCAAAATTAGTTCCTATCCCTTCAGTCGAAAGATGTCAATCTAAATTGTTAAAAGAACGACGTCGTCCCTACCAATTCCATCAAACCTACTACTAAGTCTGACACCATAAGTGAACCATGATATGATATCAAATTTAACTCGTAATGATAATGAAGTTGTCCTATCAAATTTACGTAAACACGAGTGGCGAATGGAGCGCTAAATTGGGTGATAAATTTTGGAAAAATTTTTTAATAATCATCTAAAATTTTTATATTTTAATTAAAATTAAAGAAAAATTGAATTACTGTTCATTGTGTACGTGCTATTGTATTGTATCTATCTACCTGTCTACTGCTTTAAAGTTAAACTTTCAATAATATCTATGTATACCTAATTTTACATTGTTTTGATTTTTGATTTTTCTTTTTATGAAATTAAATTTATCCTACTTTTCACAGTTTTGAGAATTTGAGGAGAGAAGGCATTCAGTTCAAAAAGTAGGTGTAAGCATGAAAAAAATTTTAAATAGGGTCATTCTCCTGCGCTTTGAAAGCGTCAAAGAACCTAAATCCGCCACTCCACGACGACGAGAATGATTTTCAAGTCAATTTTGTAGCGTCTTGCGGAATGATACAAAAGTCAAGTCCTTGACGTAAGGTTCAATTTAGATATTTGATAAAACTACAAGTCAAATGCGGCAACTGAATGGAGCAAAAAAAAAAAACAGGACGACGAGTTCTCTACTCTTCATTAGTATCGTAAATGTTGGTGTTTTTAGGATTCACTCCTCCCACCCCCTTCTCCCATCCCATCGAGAAATTTTATTCAACAGTACAATTGATTTCAACTTTTGAAAAAATTTGTAAAATTTAGCGTTCAAAGGTTAATATGTAGATAGGCTGAAATGTATGGAATCTCTCATTCGTGCTTCGCTCTCTCATTATTTGCTCCAGCTACTTTACCAGATCATGAAAAAAGTTTACGAGTGCGTCAACTCCCTATTTCTTTAGATTGATAAATTAAATATGAATGGCACGATCAGTAGAGCTGACTTTGAAAAATTTCAAACTTCAAAAAAATTTTTTTCAATTCTATTCAAAATTTTATGACAATTTGGTTGCAAGAAAAAGAGTCGGAAAGAGTTGAAAAACGTCGAGTATGTACATGTACAAAGCATACATCGTACATGAAATTTGATTTGGAACAGGATAAGAAAATATTCTGTTGACAAATGTACATGTTCCTGTTACTGTTTGTTTCGTAATTTTGTTGGAAGTTACGTTATGTTACGCGTTTATACTCGAAGATCTGAGAAGGGAACTGCGACACTTTTGTGTGTAACATGCATGTACTTGGGTTGTATTTTTTTATTCGTTTGAGACGAAAAATTCGGTTAAAAAATAGTCACGAGTCCAGTGACAACAAGACGTAAGGCTACGGTGACATGACGCGACCCCGACGTTCCGAACCATTTACATGCATCATACACGAACGAACCGTTCTGCGGTATATAAAATTTTTCACAGAGTAGGTAACAAGACGAGAAGGGAAGCAGACAGGAAATTTCCTTCCTAATGTCACATACAATGGACTAAAGAGACATAGAAGAGTCACGGTTTTCCAATACGTGTTACCGAAGATGGATAGAGAAAGAGAGAGAGAGAGAGAAAGGGAGATGAAAAAAAAAATCAGTATAGAAGAAGCGATCGGATCGTACCGTGTACCTCCTAGACCTATCTATACCTAGGCTAAGTTATAATGCGTTAAATAATTTCACGTCGTATAAGAATTGTACTATCTGTTGTTAACTGTAAACTGCTATGAAATTGCGATGAAACAAGTATGAATTAATTTTTATCGAGTACCGTTTACAATGAGTATATATGCGCGTACGACGAGACGCTCTGATAGAGGCTGCAATGACTGCTCGAGACGCGCGACCACAATATTTTTGTCCATGATGAGAGATACGATGAAAAGATGCTAACGATAAAAAATAGAAAAAAATTAGGGGGATTGCGTACGTAATGTACCTGCTACCTACTGCCTTGTGATCTGGTCAGCTGGTCACCGTGTATGGTTGGGAGCCGGGAAAACGAAGAAAACTAAGTTATTATTTATGCGGTCGAAAGTAACGAATTGCCAATTGTTAGCGATGATCGAATAACTCATCTAGTATTTATATGAAATAGATTTTTTTTCAGGTATCGTTTTGTATTGTAGTGATGTGATTGTAATATAAAGGTTGAGACTACAGAGAGAGAGAGAGAGAGAGAGAGAGAGAGAGAGAGAGAGAGGGGGGGGGGGACGTATANGAGAGAGAGAGAGAGGGGGGGGGGTACGTATAGTTCGTATAGTTGGTATGTAGGTACTTATAGTAGGTATGTAGAATAGTGTTAATAATATAATCACGTCTCGTTAGTAATTTCATATGTGGTCAGTAGTAAAAAAATTTAACTTGTTTTACTGGTCCTTCGACTTGTACAGATTAACGGATGCATCGCATCTGTGGGTTACCAGTTTCAGAAGATTTTTGATACTTGTACGATGCGTGATGCATGCGCATATTTCAAATTCTAAGAAGCATTTTGTTAGTTTATATTCAGACAAATGTGAGATCTGACGTTTCACGATTCAATGATACTGTTTCTAAATTATACAACTGTGCGAAATAGTAGATCTTGTTAAGACTCAAATTTTGGGCATCTTAGTCTTATGTTCGACCAAAATCAGTAAATTTCCGTTGGACTTTAAAAAAAATTCGAAAATTTATGTCCAAAATGGTCCAAAATCAATGATGTTTGAATAGCTGAGAAAATTTCGCCATGCATATTGAATTACAGCAAATGGGTGAGCAAGTGGGTGATACTGGTTTATGTAAATCCGCATAATTCGCTCATTACGTTATTTGGTTCACTTTTAAAAATAATTCACTCATTTAGATGATTTCACGACGAAAAATTTCGAAAATAAAAACTGCTTGGACCATTTTATACGTTTATGGCCTAAAATCTATGTCAAAAGAAATTCAAATTGAATGAACAGAACAGGAGTTCTTTGAAATTTTGAATAAGGGGATGGGAAGGTGGTTTTGGAAAATGGCATCCCAAACATATTGATTCATTTTGCTCTTTCGAACACTTTTTAAACGACAGACTTCATTTATTATCGTTATTTTTCTTTTAAAAAATCGTAAAAAACTGAAATTTCGACATAGTTTTGGCTCTTTTTGAAAAATTGAAGCTCGGTAGTCGATTTTTCGAAATTTTTAACATAACGAAAAATGCTTAGGACTTTTTGAGCCGCAGTAATTAAAGCTGGAAAATTTGAAATACTAGAAAGAGGAAGGCTAAAAAAAATGACACCCCAGCTAAATTTTTTTCTTTTACACTTCAGATTCAGGATCAGTCATCAGATCGTTTTTAACACTCCGATCGAGCGGAATGCAGTTTGTGACTACGTAATTGGCAAAAATGCAACAATGTAGTAATTATTCGTCAGTAAGGAAAAAAATATTGATGTGATTGGTGCAAAGCTTATTTGGTGACTTGAAAACTCTGCAATAATTTTTGCTCGCTCTATAATTAGGTTGAAGTCTCAAATTATATTGGGCGAACAATACTCGATTATGGTATTTCAATTCCAAGTGAAAAATAGAGACCTTCGAAAAACGCACCCTGTTCACTGATGCAAGTTAATCTGAATCAGAGATGGGCAGCCTTGAGTCTCTGAAAACAGTTACAAAAAAGTTGTATGTGTTGGATAATGATTTTTGCAACAGTGGCAAAAAATTAAAAACTAAAGAGCCTGATTCCTATTCAGAATGAGTATTTTGAAATGTTGAAGGTCTCAAAGAGTTAAATTTTTCACTCAATTAGTTTATTCATTTTTATGTTCATGGTTTGCAGACTTTCGTCGAATTTAAATTTGTTTTTATGAATATGCTTACTTAGTTTTTTTCGAAGTTGTATCATATGTAAAACAAAATACCATGAAATAAAAAAATAAATCAACCCCCCCCCCACGTTTTGGCCTTGATAAAGGGCTGTTCCTTCCCTATCTCCTCACCGAAATGAGCTAGGAAATTGAAATTTGGTATGTACATTTAGTTGGAGCCTTAGATGTGCCTTTTGGGGATTCCAACTTTTTAGCTCCGGTGCACTCCTTCACAATTCCAAAAAAGTAGATTTTGATTGGTTTTACTAATTTTTCTCATATAACTCATCTCAAAATTGAGCTAGGAATTTGAAATTAGGTATTTACATTTACTCGGGGTCCTAGAAGTGCCTTTTGGAGGTTTTGGCTTTTCAGTCCCATTTGTCTCCTTCACAGCCCCAAATATGTGATTTTTTGGTAAATTTTTCTAATTTTTCTAATTTTTTGAGTTTGCTCCTAGTATAATTCCCCTACAAATTGGGCTAGGAAGTTTAAATTAAGTATGTCCCGTCTATAGAGACCCTTGATGTGACTTTTGGGGGTTTCGACTTTTTAGCCCCATTGAACCCTTCTTATCTGCTATGCTTATTAGGAAAAAAGCATCGATTCGCGTGCTCTTTTTCAATTCTCATGATTGTAATACTACCACGAAAAATCATTTTTTATTAATTTTCGTTTTATAGTCATGGGATTCTTAAAAGTATAATACAGTATTGTAAATTTAGCTCGAGCAAATGATTTCTGTAAGTATTTGATCTGGTTTAAATATATTTTTTACGCAATAAAATTTGTTGCAGGGGCGTAAAATGTGTTTGATGGATAAATGTGCTTTGCAATTTTCGCATAGTGGACGGTTGTGGCCTTGTAAGATATATTCATAAACTAATTATGTATGACCGATCCTCAGTTTTGTGGCTGTATTTGAAAGTATTTTTCTCCAGCTTGTCTCATGAGTTCGTGTTAATTTTGTATGATCTGATTTGTGGTATTCATTTGTTGATGTTGATTTCCAAATTATGTCAATATTTCTGGTAAATTTTATTTCTGAATATTTCAAATTTTTACTCTTTCAGATTTTGATTTCCGTTTCAGCGCCAGATTAAAAATTTGAAATTTGTACAAGGTGGTAAAATTTTTACAAATGAGTTTACGAGTTGTAATTCAAAGAGTCCCCAGTGATGAGTCACATTCATTGAATCGGGCACTTAGTTACCATACGAATTGCATAGCTGAATTTTGATTCCGAATTTTTAGCGAATTATAAAGTTACAGTCCTCAGAGCTATAAATGAGCGTAACTGTTGTTGCTCTCCGTTGATAAATATTTTCCAAAAATCTAGATTTTCAATGTTGTATGCGGATAGTTTGGAGAATGAAAGTAGAGATCCTTAAAAGGTTCATTTTATTAGACGTAGTATTATTCATCATTAGATCAATACCAATATTATTGTCAAACCTATTTAATACGTTACCATTATTTTGATATCGAAAATTTCAACTCTTCAAGTATTCAGACTTTTTTAAAATGATTTACACTCCTCTGTGCCTTATTTTCAACCTGGCTGTATTTTAATTCAAAGTACATCTCTAGGCTGAAAAAAATTAGGTCAAGACAATAGATAATTATTACATTGTTCCCTTCTCATCGCAACCTCAATAATAGTTCAATGTGCTGTAACAGTTTGCACTTTTTCCCCCTCATTTTTGAAAAAATCAGACCATAAAATAGAGTATAAGGGAATTGGGTTTGTGTACAAATTTATATATTTTTTTCATACATATTCTGTTATTTTCCTCTCACATTTTTCAAAATATCCAGATTATAATTCATTGGACAAGTTTTTTTTTTTTTTTTTTTTTTTTTTTTAAAATTTTTAAAATTTTTTTTAAAATTTTTTTTTTTTTTTTTTTTTTTTTGTGAAAATCATTTAAAATCTTTTTTAAAATTTTCTTCTGTGTGAGTTAGCCTCGTATTATTTGTATTCAATGAATATTTCAACATTTTTCACGAAGCACATTTGTATACAATTTTCAGAAGAATTTCTCAATAATTTTTTAAGCACTCCAATATTTAATTAATGTTTGTTTTGTTTACCCATAGGTTTAATTTTCTCCGTTTCATGGGAAAAGAGCCAATATATTTGATTCCTATTTTTTCTTCCTTTATGGTTGATTTTATTCAATTAAATATACTGGTGCCAGAAATGATCTCTCATATTCATCATATGTAGCAGAAAAATATCGAAATATATGGCCAATAGGGTGATAAAGGATAAATCTGTTTACCGATAGCACATTTTTTGAAAAATTTCCATTTGGGAGTAAGGCAATTTTTAAAAAAATCGAAGGTTGTGAAATGAAAATATTAAAGCAATTCCATCTTAAAGTCAAAACCTCATTTTTTCACAGGATAATTTTACATTAATAGAGAAACTATCATTTACACTGGTTTTAAATCGACAAAAAAAAATCCATAATTGGTACCTTGACTTATTTGAAGGACAATCATGATTCACATAAGTACACCTTGCATTAATTTTATTCTCCTCCTTTTCCAAAAAAAAAAATCTTGAAAACGAACTGAATATTTTTGTGAACATATACTTCCAGATTTTTTCTCATCGCAAAATAACTACTTTCAACACTGTTGATAATTCGTTTTCGTGTAAACTTACTCTTGTTTTTTAATGTTCTATAATTTGAACTGCAGTTTTGTAAAAAAAAAAAAATCGTACAGCAGTTTTAAATTGGATGTATGAATAAATTTTCACATTTTATCGTGCGAAAAAAACCTCATCCTTAAAAAACCTTCAACCATTAAATGTTGCTAGGTGATAACTAGACTTTATTTGAACACACTTTTAGATATTCGTAGCCTATCATTATGATGATGTGGAAATAAATGGGTAAAAATAATAACAGATGATCTAAAATTTATAATTACTTGCACGATTAATTCAAAATCCTCTCTTATAAATGTGGTTGATTTTTGTTACTGGATTAATAATAGGTACGTAATATTCTGTATTGGCAAATTTAATTTCTAAAATTGCCCAGCTCTTCTGTACCACTTTTGAGTCATACTCAAAACATCGGGTGTACGATATCGTTCATTACGTACTTATATATACTATATTGCGTGTACAATCGCCCCATTCAAGTTTAATGGACACAAATAGTTTCTATCTGCGCCGAAGAATTTCATTATGATAAAATACGACGAGTATTTTCGACGGAAAACGATGTAATGGAGCGGTCATTTGACGGCCATATGTTGCAAATATGCGAAATTTTTCTTCTCATCGTTGGCACAAGAAACGAAACTGATCCGAGGCAATGTACCAAAAATGTATGTAAGTAGTATACTTAATTTCTTAATGAATGGAAAGTATCGAGGAATTCTTCACATGATATACGTACGTAAATTTACAAAAATATGCAATATAGGCACGTTTCGTCGAAATATACTGACTACAATATTCACTGGTCAGCATTTTTTTTTTTTTTTGGAGGCTGGTGAACGTAATCGAAAGTTTTAAGTACGACAAATGGTAACGACCTTGGAAAGGATACTATATTTTACGATCAACCGTACATCTACCTATTTTTAGGTAGATAATTACCTAGCGTATGAATCGTTTTTTGAAACCTTTTTAAATTTCGTTTCGTCGTGAAGAACATGACGAGCCCTGTAGACCGAGACAAACTTGTATCGTGCTAGTAGTACCTAATTTAAGCATAATACACGAAAAATGTTATTTTTGATAAGCGCGATGAATTACCTGTATCGGTATCTTTTTCTAGCCGCCAAGAGGGCATTGTAGACAATGACCTTGACTCGTAGCGTTGTATCGTCTTGTACGAGGGCACCGTACGATATCACACAAGTTCAAGGATTTCTCGATTCGGCGAACTCTGTTCGATTTTTTTTTATTTTTTTTTTCTTTCGCTATATTACTGGTTTACACTTTGGCACGTAATAATAATAATTCGAAATTGAAGATTATTGGGTTTTTGGTTTTTTGAACTCTCTGTTTCAAGGCCAATGTAATAGAACAGACTTATTGGAAATGAAGCTGATAAGATGAACATTGTATGCGTACTGTATTCCGAAAAGAAGGTACCAACCAAGGAGTGGTTCAACGTTCTAATTTGACCGTTTATAGTTGATTTTAAGCAGCTGAAAAAATTAGACGAGACGGAATAATTCGATTGGCTCGCTCGATCGATGTCTATACCATACTCTTTTTTGAAAAAATAATCCCGAGTGCCTGTGCGTTAATTGATCTAGAATAATTGAACGGAAATAGAACGAGGCCTACGAACACGTAATCCAAACACGTTTCTCAAATCCGGTCTTCTTATATCTTTCTAGTATACTCACTATGCTGTTTGATTTTACTTTAAAATATTTCAATAAAAGTCGGCTAGAATACTTTGATGCGAAATTCATCAAGTACGAATGTAACACTTCGAACTATGGCCGGAGAAAATTGAACCAAAAAATGTTGATTGATATGGTGGATAATTCGAAGATTAGTATTCGTTGAGCAATGTTTTCAAATTGGCGACGACTAATGCCAAAGGAAAATTTTAAATCGCATCGATAATCGTGTGGAACTTTCACTGCATACGGTTTGAAAAATTTTATTTTCATGGTTTATCAGCGAATAAATAGCCAAGTTGGAATGGACGAGTGACGTATACAAATGTAATGAAACTGATTCGTATCTAGATTGATTATCCTTAACGAAATACGTATAATAATTTGCAATTATCATTGGTGCTCGAGGTGTAAAATGGAAGAAGTATTTTGAATAACTCAAAAGGTTTAAAAAAAAGAGATACACAGCATCGTGTAGAATATTCTTCTTCGTGCATTTGGTAATCTACCTTTACGTTTGAAGCGACGATGCGACCATGTGAGCATCGAATCATCCTCATCCTATCCGATGTATAATTCAAGTGTGTAAAATCAAATTCTTCTGTACACTTTCTAGAGTACGTGTAAGTATATCGACGTAAGTCTCAATAATAGGCTTAATTCTATATCGATATACTTTTTACAGTGGTCAAGGTCTAAGAAGGTACCCGGATACGTTACGCGTAAACCTTCTTTTACCAAGCAAATGTACGAGTACATAATAAAACCAAACACTCACCAAATTACGAAATCGAATTCTTATGACAATTTTCCAAAATGGAACGTGTTATCCGTGGAGAAGAATCCGGCTGTGCACTTACACCAGTATCATTCTTGAGGTGCACTAAATTCTTGGTACATTAAAAATCGAAACAACTTATCTTAATATTCTTAATACCAATCGTACGATCACCACATATTCGTTAAACATCACATCACTAACGCGGCTTTCGGAATTTAATCAAAAATACGAATAAATAAATGAACCGAAAAATATTGTAATGAAAAAAAAAATTAATAACAACAAACTTGACGTAATATTATAAAGAAGTGGAGAAAAAAAAATATTCGATAATATAAACAATCGTCGCGAAATATTTGCTATACGATGACGGAGGCGCGAAGCAAAAAAAACGACGTCGAAGAATTTTGCAGAAATGATACACGATACGTGAACCGAGCGAAAGCTCCAGAACGAGACTTGTTCATTAGTGAACGTGCTCGTGCCCTACTGACTCAGTCTCGAATTCAAACAGAATCATTGACAGAAGTGGTAATTGGTAATGCTAAGGTAGGGGCATATGAAATCCATCGCTTACCTCGGCCTACCGTGTCAGTGTCGGTGTTAATGTGTGTGTGTGTGTGTGTGTGTGTGTGTGTGTGTGTGTGTGTGTGTGTGTGTGT
>FIZR01022056.1:0-25544 GCA_900060175.1 Ferrisia virgata
TTGCATATCCTACTATTTGCAGGAGCAGTATCAACCGGATCGCCATCTGGCATTTCGTAAAGCTCTCACGTAAGTGTACCCATTAAATTTCAATCCCCTTTCTCAATTTAGAAGAGAGATATGTATGGAACAAACTTTTTTCATGGCCAAAAAGAGAGGCCTTAACTTCCATATCTTGACTCCTAATTCACAAAGGAGACAGATTTTTGAATTAGTCTTCTTCACTTTCTCGCCAGATTTTCTGTCATATTGTCAACGAAAACCAGGCTATCGCAGTCTATTGAGCCACGACGGTTGAGCTGGGGGCTGGGGGGAGGGGAGAAATACCAACAAAATCTGTTTTGAGATCCTAGAAGACTATTGAAACAATTTTTAGCCATGTCAGATATTCATTTTTATTTCATTATTTTTTCCACCAATATTAAAATAATTTACTACGTTTGATACTGATCAAAATCCCCTCATTTTGGGGGAGAAGGTGCTGAGGGGCGAAAAATACAAAAATTGTTCCTTTCTAAGTGAATCGATAGAAAGTACAAAATTGTATAACATATGCAAAAATCAATCTCCCATAGGTCAATAAGGAGGGAAGATATGAGGAATTTTCCACTTTTCAACCTTGAAAAAGAACTGATCCTCCCCTATTTCTCTACCAAAATGAGCCAGGAAATTGAAATTAGGTATGTACATTCAATAGGTACCCACCCTAGATGTGCTTTCGAGAGTTACGACTTTTCAGCTCTATTGCACTCCCTTACAGCCCAAAAATGTGGTTTTTTAGTCAGATTTTCTCATTTTTTGAGTTTTCAAAATTTGTTTCTCGCATATCTCTCCTTCAAATATAGCTAGAAAGCTGAAATTTGGTATGTACACTTGGTAGGGACCGTAGATGTGCCTTTTAG
Organism: Ferrisia virgata; assembly: GCA_900060175.1. Classification (NCBI taxonomy): domain Eukaryota; kingdom Metazoa; phylum Arthropoda; class Insecta; order Hemiptera; family Pseudococcidae; genus Ferrisia; species Ferrisia virgata. Next base: position 903 of record FIZR01022056.1, read on the forward strand.
GGGTCTCCAGTCTTCTGTCCCATTAAACAAACCCCCTTCATAGCTCCAAATATGTGGATTTTTGGCCAATTTTTCATAATTTTTGAGTTCGTTTCCCGCGTAACTCCCTTCCAATTTGAGATGAGAAGTTGGAATTAGGTATGCACATTTAGTAGAATTCTCGATGTGCCTTTCGGCGGTTTCGACGTTTCAACTTCATGGAACCCTTTTCTACCCTAAATATTGATCAGGAAAAAAGCATCGCTAATGTTTACAAATATAGTATTTAACCGGTTTCGGTCGGTACTGAGCTGAGTGAATGATTACTTAATTCATAAATGAAATAGATGTCTGGCATACCAAAAAATGGCCTATCAATTTTCTGGGATCTCAGAAGGAAGTTTGTTGTTAACCTTGTTCATCTGCCATAGGTCGATAGGATACAATACTATAATAGCCTGGTGTCGAATGAGCAGTTTCAGAATTTTGTTCTGATTACCAATCCATGTGGCGAATCTTGTAGACAAAAATTTTTCTTACAAATTTTGTCATTTGCACATTTTGCCTATCTCCCATTTATGAAGGGGTAGCCATCGTCTGAGTTTTATGAGCTCCTTCAAAAAATCAATATAGACAAATTTCGTATATTGCAAAAAATGTTGCAAAAGTTACCTAGTACAAAGGTTCACTATTCAGAACTACGATTCGGACTAGTTGTTCATTCTCAAAATTTTACATCACCTGAATTATGCACCATTTTCAATTTTGAGAATAAACAACTAATCCGAATCGTAGTTCTGAATAGTGAACCTTTGAACTGGGTAACTTTTGCAGCATTTTTTTTACCATATACGAAACTTATCTGTCTTGATTTTTTTCGAAAGAGGCTCATGAAATTTAAAAAGAATTTTGCCCCTTTAATAACGAACTAAGCAAAACCTCTACATGACAAAATCAGATCAAAATTCTGAAACTGCCCATTCGTTAAATTTTTAGATACCTGACCAGCGCTACCTATGAGGAAAAGGAAAGTCAGACTATCATAGTTGAACTCGTGCCTACCCGTACCACATATCTTCTGTGCTAATGCCGTTCCTCAACTCCATGACGCCTACTTTCAAATATTTTTATACTCCAGATTATGCAAAAATGATGCTAGATTATGCCAAAATCCCCCAAAATTATGCTAGATTTATTAAACTAATTTTTTTTCCAATCTTTACCATTCTTCGTTTAGATAATCTATTTTCAACTATTTTTCGCATAGATTCTGGGAGGAAACATTAAACTAAATTATGCTCAACTCATAAAAAATTATTCAAAAAGCTGGGCTAATTAAATTCATTGAGATTTTATAGACGATTGATTCATCTTTTATGGACTTCCGACCCTTAAACGCATCTTTCTAACGCGCGGCAGGAGGGGAAAGTTCAGGTTCAATTTGTTTTTTGAATCGTATAAATAAAAATCCATAGACTTTTTTTTTTCAAAAATAATCCTACATTCGGAGCCTGCAACAGCTCCATTGGATCAAGGAGACTAAAATTTTATGTAAAAAAATTTCAGCTCGAAGCGATTTGTATATGCAAAAATAATCCAAATCGAAGAACTTTTATTTTTTTCTTATCCACTTTATCTGCAGCCTACTGCAATCAATATGAAGAATTTGACACGAACAAATGAAACAAACGACCGTTTCCGAAAAACATACCAAAGCGGATCCTCTCAATGCTCTTAATGTGTTGACATTGTTAATTAAAGTATAAGTGACATATTACAAGGGCCTGATATTAAAATTTCCCAATTTTGTGTTTCGTTTAATTCTTAAAAGCTGACACGTGGGTACAGTCGAGCAAATAAACCTTTATACATTCACAAACAAAACCTAACCGCAACTTCTCCGAAGTTCGATAATTGACTGCTCACATGGAATAAAATGTTTAAAGGATGAGCAATCGAATACGAAACTATTAATAATATATATTCAATTTCCAACAAACATTTTCTTATTTTTCAGTAATGATTTATTTGTGAATTCAACGCCTTAATGCGACTGAATGAGCCCAGTACAAGGGTTTTTGTAGTCGCAGAATTCGATTCTGACAACTGTTTGAGGGTTGAACCTAAATTAGGCTTCTGAAGGGGAGATTCAAAATCAAAAATTCGGCAAATTTTGGACATTGGTGCCAATTTACCTGCGGTTAGCTAATTGGTCACCCTTTAAGTGGACACCATCGTTATAGCCGCACCCCTTCTGTACGGTTCAGAATTCTTAAATAACTAAATATGTTCACGTTGTAATGTAATATCAAATTTGATATTATCCACCTCACTTATATTTACTTATAGCACTACCCTGAACATAACATGATTCGATTCTTTACCCCCTGTTCAATTTAAGCTTCATTTGTGCAAACTTCCACAGTGTAAATTTTTCTAATCCAAATCCAAGACGAAGTTCAACTTGCGGGCTAACTTCGGCAACATGAAATTTACTTTGTACACGGCTCTCGTATTAGACCTCATAAATTGACACCAATGTCGAAAATTTGCGGAATTTTAGATTTTGAACCTCCCCTTCAGAAGCCTAATTTAGGTTCAACTCTCAAACAGTTGTCAAAATCGAATTCTGCGACCACAAAAGCCCCTGTACTAGGCTCATTCAACCTATGGCTCGTTGGAATTTTCATCTATTCATTTCGGGAGAAATTTTCAAGTGTCACTTTTTATTTTTATTTTCACCATAATTCCGTCCCATGACCATCTGGGAAAAAAGTAAAAAATTGAAAATGTTTGTCTTTTAACGCTCTACAACATTTATCTGAATCAATTTTTCTAATTTCTTGACATAACGGACTTGGCGCTTTAGAAAGCTGCAACTTTTCGAAGGGCAGCCCCCCACTCAGAAAATGGGACGGTCCAACATTTTCCTTATTTTACGTACTAGTGGAAAGTACTATGCAAGAAAAATGCGTTTAAAAGTGAATTAAGCAGATTTTTAAAAATTATTCGCTTCAATTGGAGATAGTCAAAAATGATTTTTTTCTGATCACTCTCACTTCTCCCCACGACCTCCAAAGAAAAAAAGCCAAAGTGGTAGAAATATTCGTTTCTTAATGCTCTACAACTTTTGTTTCATTGTTTTTTTCTCAAGTGCATTATTCGGGAGGTAATTGCCAAAAACCCAGCTCCTCCCCCTTGCCCTTCAAAAGGAAAAAAAATATGCATGAATTTTAGAGAAGTTCAAGTTCGAGAACATTAAACTACCTATCGTACCTACGTACGAAATTTTCACTTTCCTTGCATTTTGATTGGGTTAAAACCTAAACAGGCTGCATTACACGATAATCAAAAGGAACCCTTATACACGATGAACCAAAACAATATCATCAATCAAAAGACACTTTTGGATCAAACTGCACAACAACTTTGTTGGTATGATTTGCCTGAATGCGATGAACCTCAATCACATACTTATCAACAATTTCTAAAAAAAATGGATCAAAGAATCAAATTATCAATTACAAATAATTTTTGCAAACCACGCAATAAAATGAAATGAAACGACGTTCAGGAGAAAAATTAAAATAAAAGATGAACAATATGGAAAAAGAAGCAATCCAAATTGATCCAGTATCCACCAACGTTGCTAATCTTGTACACAAATAATTAAACCTTGAAACCGAAGCGAACCGAATCGGCAACAGTGAAATTAAATTCCAAACTCGTATCAGTGCTTGTAAATCTACCATTAACGCAGATCTCTTAACAATGTAGATGATAATTAGATAAAATGCAATTACGGTGCAATTATCTACAGTATAAATGTTACTTTTATATCGTGAATTTCTATCAAAGATAGCGTGTAATAGAGCAAGTATGTACAAAGCGTAACATGCGCAGTCGTATTATATCTTTTTGGGCAGCTTCATGCAGCGGATAATTATAACATATTAATAAAAACGTTTTAAGAAGAATTATCACTCGAACACAAGGCATTCAAATCTCGAGTAAAAAATCTTCACAAGCTAATGCCATTCACCGCTTATCAATCGAATCAAAAATGTTATACACAGGAATTATACAGGAGTGGAGTAAAAAAAGAGGTAGTACTAAAGCATATTAAATAAATCATTTGAAAAAAACACATATATAAGTAATATGGATATATACCTAAATACGAAATATGAAAAATATGAATAATTCGTACCGTGACTAGTATCTTTTGTAAGTTTTATCTTTCCCTGATCGAGTACTTCGTTAAAAGCGGGCCAGCCGCATCCCGAATCGTATTTCGTATCGGATGAAAATAATGGCAGATTGCAAACTACACAGCTGTAGATACCCTGATCGGAAGTTTTCACGTATTTGCCACTGAATGGTCTGAAAATTAAAACAAATAACGAATTAATAGCGAAGCGGAAACAAGCTAAGTTAATTGGCAAATTAAAATAACGACGAGTGTAGACAAAAGGTGTAGCTTTAACAGTGTTAATTTAATTATTGCAACAGATATTTACAAACAAACGTAAATAAGTAATCGAACCGTGTTAACCATGAATGAAATACGGCGGATATACGTCTATATGGATTTTTTTTTTAAAACGCATCGAAGCGAATGAGAAGGTGATATTGAGGAAAATCAGAGTCAAGTTGTCGTCAATGGACAATCAGTAGCAGAACTGACTTTAGTTAAATCATCATAATTGTTATTCGATTCTATAAGGAGTCAAGGTAGTTGAGTTTTTTTTTTCAACCATATTCGCGAATACGTATTTACAGTGTGATCCATACGTTCTCAACAAATTAAATATCATATGATTTAAACAAAAAAAAAATTTCATTAAAGGATATTATTCAATGTTGATCTTCTTGAGTAACGAAATATTAAAACGAAAATTAAAAAAAATTATAACAATTTCCAACAAAATGATAAACACAATCAGTGGATAATTTTCGACAAATAAATTCAGTAGCAGAACTGACTAGATATAAGTTCATCATTCGATTCAAAGCAATAACAAAAAATATAACGAAATAGAAAAATAAAAAAAAATTAATTTTAAACATTTTAATGTACGAACTCAGAGAATAATCATCGTCAAATCAATTCAGTAGCAGAACTGACAAAATACAAGTTCATCATTATTCGATTTAAAAAATTATAAAAAAATAAAACAATAAAATTGATAATTTTCAATAATTAAATTCACCAATTCAGTTGATAATTTTCGTCAAATCAATTCAGTAGCAGAACTGACTAAATAAATGTTCATCATTTGATTACAAAAAAAAAAAAAAAAAAAAAAAAAAAAAAAAAAAAAAAAACTATAAATAAGTAGCACCATTCAAATATATGAATATTTGGTTAAATTATCAATTACTCAGATTCAATTAATCGTCAAATAACTTCAGTAGCAGAACTGACTTGTAAATAATTCATCATCGTGAAGGTTAAAAATTAAAATCGCACACATGTTCAATTAAAGAAATGAAAATATATCAGACAGTACGCAATCAGATTAAATTTTTCGTCACAATGCAATCAGTAGCAGAACTGACTTGATGTAATTCATCACTTCACGTTTAGAAGCCAGACAAGATCACATCGATAAAACAAAAAATATTCATGCAATATGAACTATACATTAGGTAATATTCGTTTCTAGAAAATAATTTTTCAGCTCTTGACTAAATTATAAATAAATCATCAGATTACGAATTTCGTCAATGAACAATCTGTAGCAGAACTGACTTTAAATTAAACTCATCATTTTGAATAAAATATAAATTATTCTCAAGTAATGTGTTGAAATAATCCATTAAAGGAATTGCAATCCAATAATCAGATACAAATTGTCGTCAAAAAACAATCAGTAGCAGAACTGACTTGATTGAAATCATCATGATATCATAATTCTCAACACAACAGAATCCATATAAAATAAGCATCTAACAAAATAATAAAAGTTACATAAACATATACGAAAAATGAGGGCAAATCTAAAATAAAAATACAGTGTACACCACGTAAATCACTAGTCACTACTCTTACAACGATATTAAATGATACTCGAAAATGAATGTTTCAAATACTAAAACAATAAATATTATGCATGATATTACTTTACATAATTACCAACCTTTCGGTTCCTTTCTCCTGCGTAACGTGATACTGCAACGGAGTCAATCGTTTTTTCAATTCTTCTTTTTTATCGGTATCAGTCATTTTTGAAAAATTCCTCACGGTAAAATTAGCGCAATTCACTCGAACAACCTAACGCCAGTAAATAAGGCAATAAATTAATAAACGAATGAAAAAAAACTTCTATACTGGCTGCAATCAAAACCACGGTTTTAAGCTTCGATTACAAAATAGTTGCACGAAAAACTTTGACCAGCTACGATTTCGATTTATTTTTAGTGTAGAGTAATACGAATTAGTATACAGTAAACATCGAACAAATACGAAAAATAAAACCGTGCCAAGTACAGAAACAGAATGTAATATGAAGATAACTTACCTTAAATGGATGAATATTCTTGAATGTAATCGAGAAAGCCTTGCGTGCCGCTGATGTCATAGACATTGGGTCAATAAGACACGAATCTTTGAAATGCTCATAGCAACGTTACGTTAACTCTCTGACAACTCTAATTAATCTCGGCTCGGTTAGTTGAACATCAAATGTATAAGTGTAATTTTCATTGACACGAGGTCATTACAAATATCGTGCACGCTTTACTCTTCCACTTCTACAAACTTTCTAATCCAGTGCCAGACGCCGCCATGCCATTTAGAAATAAAATAATCATTACTGCGGAATATTTTTGCACGTGGTTTTTGACGAGACTTGTAGCCTTGTACATATCTCATCGATTTCATTTCATTTTCGTTAAACGTATAGTTACTATTTTATTCACTAGATTCTCTGTTCATCAATGTTTGCCATTCGCTTCTTTCGTTCTTCATCTTTTGACTTTTACTTTGCTTCATAATTTAAAATATTTTCTTTTCTTCGGTTAGGTCAGAACAAAACTGAACAGTTCCATCGAAATGAAACTCACTTCATTGCTCAGAATAGTTACTGTTCTCGTGTTATTTTTCTCCCATCAGCTATCACCTCATGCGATAAAATTCTTCAGGATCAGAAATCCAGGATAAAAATGGCCAACTTTTTGAAATATAAAATAAAACTTACCTTTTAACCTGAGGCTAAGCTGAAATGAAATTTCATAAACTAAATAAAGAAATGAAAAATTTTATACTCACGATTGTTTCAACCGTAACATTAGCATCAACTTTTTCAACCCGCTCAAAAAATACATAGCACGTCACTAACAATAAAATCCAATTCACTTCGAAATACCTCATTTTCTCAAACATCAAAAATCAAACATAAACAGATGGTGCCTACAACGAAATGAAAAAATTAACGTTGTATCCTCAACCTTTATCCCAACATAAACGAACTTATCAGATAGATAAATTTCGACAGATTCAAATCAGTCCGAAGCGATCAAAAAATTCCAAGCGATAAAATGAAAATGATTTAATTTCATTCGTAATGAAGCACAAGAAGAACAGTAATGCAAAAATAACGAAAAACGTACGTATCTCACTTTGAAACACGGGTAATGTACAGCACTTAAAAGTTACGATTTATCCATTCACTAAAGCTGATACTCTAAAATGCAGAAGAGGCTTCGAACCTCCCAAAAGAGGTCCCTTATTAATATCGGTATTTATTAGCGCCGGAGGAGTAACTCCAACTCTTAATAAGTTCTGGATATTCGCTAAATTCAAATTACTATCAGCTAATAAATTATTCTTAAGTAACTCGTTCAAATTGGGTATTGTTTTTAAAATATTATCGATACCGGGAAATTTGCACGTAGGATCTTGGAATCTATCGACAAAACCTCCCCATAAGGCGAGCTCGCAGAAACGAAATCTCTTACTGATTTGAGGTTGAGATGATATAATAACGTAACTGTTATCATTCGCGAACTGAGGCCATTCAACTTTCAAATCGGGTACGACAGGTTTACTGCGATAAAAAAAAATCATTTATGATACATACAGATCTTCAGCAAATAAAAAGTATCTTTAAATCCAATCACTCGAGTATTTCATACCTTTTGTGAAGAAATTCGGCGATTAAATTTACAAATACTTCTTTGACTTTTTTATCTCTCGGATCTGTCAGCTCTGAACCTGCGATTGGTTTTCCTTTCAAAGATTGCAGTTCGAATAGAAATATTAGATCATCTCCGTGGCCTACAACTGTATACATTTCGAAATAGTTCGTTTAATTAGTAATATGTTAATATGATCAATATATGTAATTTTCATGCAAACGTACTTTTTTCTTTTCCTTGCGCAGGAGTCGCGTATAATGGATTATCCAAAAAGCTAATAGGACTTTTGAGCGAGGCAGCGTGTTCGAAACTGTAGAAAAATACTGGTCCTCCAGCTTTATTCCATAACAATGAAGTAGTAGCTGCGGGTAAATTGAATAACGCGTCCGTAGTTTCCTTAAAATAAAAGAAAAAAAATATCGAAACACTCTTGGAATAAAATTAGATTAAAAAGAATGTAATTCGTACTTCGATAACTTTGAAAAGATTACTAACAACGTTAGTAACTGTCGATGAAATAAGATTCAAATAATCGCCGTTTTCAAATAAATTCTTCAATAATTCGTTCACAGTTCCATTTGTAAACAAACCTAAATGCGCATTACATAACGATCAGACATTCTCAAATTTTGAAAAATGTTTTGGACTTCGAAGAGAAAATATAATCTTTACCTTTATTACTAAATAATAAAGACTGAGGTAACGATTTCTTCAAAAAATTAGGATCGGCAACTTTATTTACAATTTCTTCATAAAAAGGTCCTAAACACATTCAGATGAATTATGAAAAAACATAATTTTTTTAGATAAGCTATCGGAACCAACATTTCCACTTTCATCTTTAAAAAACATCCATACCTGAGATCAATTTTCCAGTTTCGTGTTTAGTGGTTCCAATTAGTAAAGGTACGCTGGGATACTGTTTACCTTGCAAGGCATTCAAAGGATTATCATTCAAGAAAAATGACAAAAATCTATCATCGTCTTCCCCTTCGATGAGTGGACCACTTCCTAATAAATCAGTTAACGCACTAACGAATCCTCCTACATTGACCGCGTTATTCTACAGTCAACATTGTACCATTTTATAAACGTATTCGAATACTTTTGAAAAAAAATATTCGGTCAATTTACTCGAAAATTACTTTAATGGTATTATCGGCTTCTAAAATACTGTTAGCATCGAGACTTTGCAAACATCTAACAACTGACAACGGATCCGGATACTCGGAACAGTGAGACGTAGCTGCTACTGTTTCGAAGGTATCTTTAGGCGAATAATTAACAGCACTAGAGGAGAGGGCAGAACCACTCATGGCTATTACACCCTTGACACCGTCTGATAACCAGAAAAAAAAGATCGAATTATTAAAAGAATATTTTTAACGATGGAACAAGGTTTAAAACGAAATATATGAACCTGAAGTGAAACTAGACTGAGCAAATAATGTAGCAACACTAGCACCGCTTCCTTGACCAGCAGGGAATATTTTTTGTGAATCGCCTCCGAAAAACTCGATGTATTTTTTGGTCCATTCAAACGCCGCTCTAATATCAAACAGGCCTGAATTACCGGATATCACTTGATCATTGGTGCCAAGGAAACCTACAACGAATTAAGAGAAAAATCTTTTTGTATTGTTTCAGATTTGAATAATATTAAGAAATTTAAAACAAAACTCATTTAAGAAGAATTATTTAAAGCATTAAAAATACAGGCATCAACATGGTGCCTGTATCATAGTGCACTAGGTATTACCATTAGAGTACGTTTATGATAGCCTATCAAGGTGAACCGGTATGCTCATCTTATACCAATGAGATTTCAATTAATAATAAGAAGCTAGCTGCAAATAACGCAAGCATCGGAGTCATCCTTGCTATTCATTTTAATTATTCCACTTCCAAACGCCAAAATTATTCTTCGCAAACTATTTATAATCCAACCAACTAGTTCATACTACATACCTAACGTTCCTAGTCTATAATTAACAGTAACAACGACTACATTTTTGGCTACCAAAGCAGCAGCTCCGTACTGATTGCCAGATCCAGATTTGAAACCACCACCGTGGATCCAAAAGAATACTGGTAAACCAGTAGCTTTAACCTGAAACCACCATCTGTCAAAATTACTCTATTATGTTACATCTAAAAACATTGAAAAATTTCCAAGAACCGAACACTTACACTAGGCGTATACACATTTAAAAAAAAACAATCTTCGTCTCCAACAGTATTTGAATACTGAACTTGCAAGCAAGGACAACCATACTCAGTAGCATTTATTTCACCATTCATATACTTCAGCACAGGTCTCTGAAATGATTCCAAAAACACCGTATATGCATTAAACTTTAAAAAAAAAAAAAAATGTAAACCTAAAATTGACTACTCACCACAAATCTAGCTCTCTCAAGGGGAGGTTCGGCATACCTGATACCTCTAAATGAAACCTGTCCGTTACGCTCCTTAACTCCAGTTACTTTGGAGCTTCGTGTTTCTTCGTTGATGACGACCACATTATCTGACCCATCGGCCGAATAACTTGGAGATTCATTTTGTTCTACCAAAGGAGGCCCTTCGAAATCCGATTCGTCGGGTAGATTGATATTTTCCAAATTAATAGGTGGTGGGATTGCGGCTTTTTCACCGCCTACAATACGCTTGATACGATGAGTAGCGCAGACACATGATACAAAACACAACACGAGTAAAAATTTCATCTCGATCGAATCAAAGGCCTTTCGAACACTGAAGCGATTTCTGTTACGCGCTCATCGTCAACTATGTAATCGTTTAATAAAAACACTAAATTCACACATTCGATAGCTCATTAATAAGCGGTAGTACTCGACAGAAAAAATTTTTATGTAATACTGGTTTTTCAAGTTTGCAATGGTAATCTATACACATAAACGAGCGTGTGTTTCCAAAACAACATTTTCGCGACGACGAATGAGTAAATCATAGAAAACCTATGGTCGAGCCCGTCGGAATGTACTAAATCCTCGCGTAGTCTGGACAGTGGACTTTACTTGCGAATTTTTTTCTCTTTTTAATTGTTCGACGCAAACGTATCACGCGTTTATCGAACAACGAATCAACCTGTTTGAATTTTTTTAATTACGTCAATACTGTTACAACAATGCTTGGCATTGAACGCTCAACTGCATTATTTAGGAAACCCTTCCGAAGCCAGATTCAATTTTAACGTCTTCGTGCATAGTAAATTATTGAAAGAAAAAAGTGAAACCAAGATGATGTTTCATATAAACCATTGCAGAATTTTTTGCCAATTTAAATCAACATAACACATAAAATTGGTAAAATTTCGAACTTTCTCATTTTTTTACCAGACCACCATCTCCAGCCCAGAATTATGAATAATTCTTATACAAGGTCGACGGAATTACCGGTATAATTACTTGTCTTTAAACAACGTATATATTAATAAACTGGCAAACGTTATGTTTTGAACGAAATTATGATTACGTTAATGAGATGTTAACATGAGTAGCCAAACATTGTCTTATGACAGGTTCTTCATGATTCGAAACTTCGTGCAAATTTTACAATCGGAAGAATAATTTTTTCAGATTCTATTTATCTAACGCGATAACAGAAAAAGGATACAACAAGACGAAAAGAACAGCAATCAATCCGATGATTGGACCCGAAACCGAACACAAGTGTTTTTAAAAATAAAAATACAAATCTGGGAACCAGTGGTTTTATTATTTGAAAACATAAAAAATTCGATTAACTTAATCGTCTCCCTTTTTGGTATCTGTTTTACCACCACGTATTCTACCAGTTCTTCTCGCAGCAATAAGACCAACCTGTACACAATAAAACAAGAGTAAATAAAAATTCATCGGACAAATACTAGAATTAAATAATAATAAAACACAAATGTCACTCACTTTTCTACCAGCGGGCGTGCCTCTTTTCACGGTAGATGCTTTACCAATGTGTTGATGGTTACCACCACCGTGAGGATGTTCAACTGGATTCATAGCAACACCACGAACTTTAGGCCAGCTATTACGTTTAGCTTTGTATTTATAATAGGCACGACCAGCTTTCAAAATTGGTTTGTCGATACGACCACCTCCGGCAACGATACCTACAGAAAGAAGTCCAAATATTGAAATTCATCGAGATGACAAAAAGAAGCAACAAATTTAAAAAGTCGATACTAACCAACCATAGCACGATTATTCGATGGGATGACTTTTTTCGCTCCAGATGGTAATTTAACTCTAGTACGTTTGGAATCGGGATTGTGAGCGATAACAGTGGCGTAGTTACCGGAAGCTCTTGCTAGACGGCCTCGGTCGCCGGTTTTTTCTTCTAAATTACAGATAATGGAACCTTCGGGCATGGTACCAACTGGCATAACGTTACCGATTTGAAGAGTTGCTGAAAGATACAGATTCACATTAATATACGTAGATTACAATCATATCATTGTAATATTTAACACATTAAAGGAAGCCAAATTACCTTTCTTGCCACAGTATAAAAATTGGCCGGTGTACATTCCCTCAGGAGCGATGAATAATTCTTTACGAGTCTTGTATCGGTAGGGATCTTTGAAGTGCACAATTGCCAAAGGGGCACCTCTACCAGGATCGTGGAGAATATCCTGAGTAGACAAAGAATAAAAATTAAAATAATGAAAATCAAAATACACCTTCCTATCGCAAATTGTATGAATAAACTCTCATGTAACCTCAGTAAAGTTTGACATCAAGAATAAACATCAGGTTTCAAATGTCTTAAGCATCATCGGTAATGTTATACAAGATTAGTGCGTAGAATAGATGAAAATTTACCTTCACAACTCCTTTGATGTAACCATGTTTTTCGGCGTAATCCAAAGTTCTCAATTTTGGAGCTCCTTTCCGATGTTTCGTGTGTGAACGAAACACACTTCCAGCTCCTTTTCTTTGAGCACGAATTACACGACCCATTTTCTTTGGGATCCTGAAATAAATACACAGAAGTGGCAGTTGAAACTTTCAGGAACGTTATTTTATTAAGAATTAATTAATTACTTACCCTTCAAGGATGTAAAATTTAAATTGACGTTAAGGAAATCTAGACCGTCCACGAATTACGGCACGCCATGAAGTCGAAAATTTCATCGTTGATTTAGGCTTTCACGTGCAGCATTCACGAAAGAAAACTATGATCCGCGACAATACACAACGATCAAACGTGTCGATTATTCAAAAAATCAAAGAAAATGTCTCATCCGGTAAAAAGAAGTAATTACGGTAATTTAACTCATGAAAATTTCTCACCTACTTCTTAAAATTTTCAATTTTTTCACTTCATATTGAAAATTGTTTAAAAATTCATCAATAAATCGATGACATATTAAATAGTAAAATTATTTTTTAATCAAAAATTGTTTTGAAAGTTTTAAAACTTGAAAAAATATTCGAAAGCTTGAATTCTCTTATTTGAATTAAGTAGGTACAGAGACATCAATGATTTTTACGCCTTCATATGGATAACGCCTCGAATATTGTAGCAATTTCTTGAATTTTCGATAACCCTTTTCTGTTGGTAAATAAACCGTTGTAAACAGGATTCTAGAATTGATTAGAAATTTCTTTCGCATCTCGAAAAGTCTCGAAAAATGTCTGGCAAATATATAAACCGAGAACGGCCGCCTTTCTGGCATAATTCATTTGAAACAAGTGCAAGTGCAAGTTCAAAAGCGATACACGAAGCTCTCAAGCGATTCATAAGCGTAATTAAATAAGTGAAGTGCGTTCTTTTACTGTGCTCTGAAGTTTATTTCGCGAAGTTTTTTACGTGCGTTGTATTTTATACGTGTTAATTGTGTAAATCGATTTCAAATATGGTTGTAAAAGGTCCAGCAATCGGTATTGACTTGGGTACCACCTACTCCTGCGTCGGAGTTTGGCAACAAGGAAAAGTGGAAATAATTGCCAACGATCAGGGTAACAGAACGACTCCAAGTTATGTTGCGTTTACCGAATCAGAACGGCTTATCGGAGATGCAGCTAAGAACCAGGTAGCATTGAATCCTAAGAACACGGTCTTTGACGCTAAACGATTAATCGGCCGAAAATACGACGATCCTAAAATTCAACAAGACATGAAACACTGGCCATTCACCGTTACCAACGACTGCGGTAAACCTAAAATCCAAGTAGAATTCAAAGGCGAACGAAAAGTATTCGCGCCAGAAGAAATCAGTTCGATGGTACTAACGAAAATGAGAGAAATTGCCGAATCATATTTAGGATGTAAAGTCAAAGACGCCGTAATCACAGTTCCTGCCTATTTCAACGACTCACAACGTCAAGCTACCAAAGACGCTGGAGCTATAGCTGGTTTGAATGTATTGCGTATCATCAACGAACCAACAGCAGCAGCACTCGCCTACGGTTTAGATAAGAATCTCAAAGGAGAACGTAACGTGCTCATATTTGATCTCGGCGGAGGTACATTTGACGTATCAGTATTAACAATCGACGAAGGTTCCTTATTCGAAGTAAAATCAACGGCTGGAGATACACACCTGGGCGGCGAAGACTTCGACAACAGACTAGTCAATCATCTAATCGAAGAATTTAAACGTAAATATCATAAAGACATATCTAAAAATCATCGAGCCATTAGACGGCTACGCACAGCCGCCGAACGAGCCAAACGTACGCTATCATCGAGTTCCGAAGCCAGCATCGAGATAGACGCGCTAGACTCGGGTATTGATTTTTACACGAAAATATCCCGAGCTCGTTTCGAAGAAATGTGCGCCGATCTATTCAGATCCACGCTACAACCGGTTGAAAAAGCCCTCAACGATGCTAAACTCGGTAAACAAGAAATTCACGATGTTGTACTAGTTGGAGGCTCGACACGTATACCAAAGATCCAGCAACTGCTACAAAACTTCTTCTGCGGCAAACAGCTCAACTTGTCGATCAATCCGGACGAAGCTGTCGCGTACGGTGCCGCCGTCCAAGCAGCCATCCTCAGCGGCGACCAAAGCTCTGAAATACAAGATGTCCTACTGGTAGACGTGGCGCCTCTTTCGCTGGGTATTGAAACCGCCGGAGGTGTAATGACCAAGCTAATCGAACGCAATACTCGTATACCTTGCAAACAAAGCCAAACATTTACCACGTATTCCGATAATCAGCCAGCAGTAACGATTCAGGTGTACGAAGGCGAACGAACCATGACCAAAGATAACAACTGCCTAGGTCGATTCGATCTGACCGGAATACCACCAGCTCCTAGAGGCGTACCTCAGATCGAAGTGTCGTTCGACTTGGACGCTAACGGTATCCTAAACGTATCGGCCAAGGAGAACAGTACCGGTCGTTCGAAAAATATCGTTATCAAAAACGACAAAGGTCGCTTATCCAAGGAAGAAATTGACCGAATGATCAACGAGGCTGAGCGCTACAAAGAAGAAGACCAACGACAACACGAGAAAATACAAGCTCGAAATCAACTAGAAAACTACATCTTTGGCGTTAAACAAGCCTTAGACGAAGCTGGCGATAAATTATACGACTCCGAGAAAAATTCCTGCCGTCAAGAATGCGACAGCGTACTCAGATGGTTAGATAACAATACACTCGCTGAAAAAGACGAAATCGAAGAAAAAATGAAATACCTCCAACGAGTATGTTCTCCATTAATGAGTAAAATGCACGGAGCTACCAACGATAAAGCGGGTGCTGGCGCTGGTTGTGCTAATCAACAACACCAACAACATCAATTCAACCAACAACGTCAAGGTCCCACTATCGAAGAAGTCGATTAAGTTTTCCATGCGCAATTTTTCCGATCTTAAAAATACTGTACAATCAACCATTTACCTCCATCCCCTTCATTCATGTACATTTCAACTATTTTTTTTTCGATATATCAAATATTTAAATTGAATACAATTTTTTTTTTCAACATCTTGTTTTCTACTTTCAAATACTTGTAATTAGTATACTTCATCCTTTTTTAGTTTATTATTTTAAATAAATTTACCATTTAGGAAATTATTTAAATTAATAAATTGTTGGATTAATTATGCTAATTATGTACCTATACGATCTTTAAAATATGTAATCTCAATTCATTGTTGTTATTGATGGCATTGTACTGCACGAATAAATCGACAAAAAGACTAAAATTTTGTTTACGTATTTCTTTGCTGATAATCTTCTCATCGTAAACACGATGTTCGAATTCGAAATTAAGCTAAATTCGCGAAACAGAGGGCCAGGTACTCAAAATTCAAATCTCTTCGCTTACTAAAACAAAGAACACAGTATTCAGTAAATCAAACAAAGTGAACATTTTTCGTACAAGATTCGTATTATGAAACATCACAATAATAACGCGAACATAATTTAGAAAATGACCTAAAATCTATAAATAAATTCACCTTACTTTTGTTTTTGAAACCAAACTCATCGCTTATGTAACAAAAACATACCACCGATTTCTTCTCAAGCCGATCAACATAACTAAAAAAAAGTTTTCCACAATTTCGAAACAAACATTAAGATACTTTATTCGATCATGCGTTCAAAGAAGAGAGTACTTACATTTTAACAATAAATAAAAAATAAAAGGAAAAACATTATAGGCGATTTTGGCGATAAGACCACCAAAATAAACAACAAAAATACTTTTTTTTTCCATGTCGGTGTAGTACATAAATCAAAGAAAGAGAGACAGAACTGCAATGGGCTTATGGGTATTGAAAATAGACTTATTTTCGGCGCAACATTTACAATGAATCGAATGGCTGTTAATCATCTTCAAACGGTCAATTTTACCACCAGTTGGATACTGCAACAAAAAGAAAATCAAATGCTGTGTTGTTGAAAAAAAGCAAAATGTAACAATGAAAACAATACCAAAATATCGAAACGAAATTTAAACCCAATTTCTAGCTCATTCCATCATTTAAATATGAACAATGCAAGCAAAATCGTATGTACCACAGTTAAATTAACGTTATTCATCTATCCGAACACTTGACGAAGCAAAAGTAAAATACGTTAGGTAATTTTAATGTAAATTAAAGTAAGTATTATGAGATGAAATTTATACAAGATGCGTACCAAAATATAACACGAATATTTAATCAACTTTCAAAAAAATGTTCACCATGTCCATGAGAAAAAAATAAAACAACCTCGAAAACAATGTCCGAACTATTCGTATAAAATTTCCAAAACTGCTGAGTTCTTTACTCGAATTACTTGAGGAAGAAAAAATTACTCCTAAAAGATTCGAGTAATGGAGTAATGTACTCACGACACCTACAATTAATCCACAGCCATGTTGAGGATTTCAATTTTTTTTTTTTTTAGTAATATAAGTAACCTTTCAAGTAAAAAAAGTAACCGCAATATTTGTTCACTCAGCTTGATACTGACCAGATTCCATATTCTGGAATACGGATGATCTCGGGTCAAAATTTACTTATATCCAAATTTGAGGGAGGGGGTGCTAAGAGGCTAAAATCGCAAAAATTATTCCTTTTTGGAGCCAATCGATACACAACCCAAAGTTGTATAAAAATCCAAAAATCAGCCTCGTAGGCCAATTAGGAGGGAAGATATAAGGAGTTTCCTCCTTTTTGACTTTGAAAAAGGGCTGTTCATCCCCTATCTTCCTTCCAAATTGAGCTAGGTAGTAAAATTTGGTATGTAAATTTAGTAGGGGTCTTAAATGTACCTTTCGGTGTCTTAAATTTTCAGCCTCATTGCACCCTCTCACAGTCCCAAACATGAAGCTTTTTGATCGGGTTTTCTTATTGACATGGATATGGCTTAGGAGAGCGGAAGGAGGGGGGCATTTTCTGAAAACGTCGTGTTTTTAATGTCACATTCTTGATTTTTGATTTGAAGTGTTAGATCAAATTTAAAAATTTAAAAAGGTGAAATGAAAATAATAAAAAATCAAAAAGCAAAAAATAATTAAAAATCAAAAATATTGTAAAATAAAAAAAATCAAAATACAAAAAATTAATAAGAAAATAAAAAAATGAAAACCAGAAAAATTTTTAAATGAATTAATATTTTTTGAAAACGTGATGATTTTGATTTTTTTGATTTGAAGTTTTTGATCAAAAATCAAAAAGTTGAACCAAAAATTTAAAAAAAATTAAAAAGCAAGAAAATAAAAAAATTAAGAACTAAAAAAAATTGTAAAATGAAAAAAATAAAATACAAAAAATTGATAAGAAAATAAAAAGATTAAAACTCGAAAAATTAAAAAAATGTTTAAATTTAATAATGAACTAATATTTTTTTTAAATGTGATGATAGTTTTGATTTTTCTGATTTGAAGTCTTTAAACAGAAATCAAAGTATAAAATATTGACAAGAAAATAAAAAAATTAAAACTAGAAAAATTGAAAAATTAAAAACTTGAAAAATGAAAACGTGATGATTTTGATTTTTATGATTTGAAGTCTTTGATCAAAAATTAAAAAATTGAAAAATGAAGAAAGTTGAAATAAAAGTTATAAAAAAATCAAAAAGCAAAAAAATTAAAAAAAAGAAAAAAATTATGAAAAAAAAATTTTAATTTAAAATAAATGAAAAAAATTTTTAAATAAGTAAAAATGATTGATTTGTACACTTTATATTAAAATGTTTACGTTCAATAAATAAGCAAAGAAATTAGTAAGTTTATCATGGATATGTTTCACATTAGAGCTGGAGGTCATTTTCTAAAATTGTGACGTTTTTAATTTTCGATTTGAAGTTTTTAATCAAAAAATCGTGGTGATAGATGATTGTATGATTTCTATTTCGCTGGGAAATAATAACATCAAATGTCAAAACAGAGTGGAGAGAAGATTAAACGTTATTGATTTGAATGTTTTTAATAGAAATTTTACGATAAAAGATAATTATAAATGATTTTTGCTCTTTATGCTAAAATGTTGACATAAATATGTTAAATATCCATAATCCAAAATTTTTAGCCTCCTTGCACCCCCTTACAACGTTGAAAAAATAATTTTTGGTAAGTTTTTTATATGTTTTGAGTTCGTTCCTCGCATATATCCCCCCCCCCCTTCATTGAGCTAGGAAGTTGGAATTTGATATGTAGATTTAGTATAGTTCCTAGATATGCCTTTTGGTGGTGTCGACTCCTCAGGCCCATTGAACACTACCTCTCTTCCCCACTGATTCGGGGAAATTCAAATAATATTATATTATTTCACGAAAATCAGGCTAGGAAAGCATCGGGAAGCTTTTTTAGCATGATCTCTGTGATTTCTTTTCCTTCGATGGATTGGAAGGATGTAAATTCCGTCTGTTTACGATATTCTAATTATTACTTTTTTTTCAAGACAAAATGAGAAAAAGCTAACTTTTAGTAACCTTTTCAAGCAAAGAGTCACAAAAACTAACTAACACGAAAAATAGTAACCAAGTTACTTAAAAAATAACCCTGTAACGTATCTTTGATCCAACAAATAACCAATTACTATAGATACTTAAGTAATAAACTATACCGAATCTTAAACGATAATGAGATGAAAACAAAAACCAACGATCAAATCTCCAAATACACAAACTACTCGGATAAATAATACTTAATGAAAATGAATACACACAGCACATAATATTTCACGACAACGCATCACAACGATTCAAAACCCCATTCAATCTACATACGATTCCTTATATAATATTAAATGTATATAATCGAATACCCGAAAACAAACACCACCACCCACACAAACCACTACATTGTACTACGAACCCCAACAATATGACCATTTGAACCAGCAAAAACACATCATGCGTGGTAAGTACATTTATTTGCAACACACATTACATAATTGTTTGAATTTCTCATTTTTAAGCTGTTACGTATCTCGAAAAGATAAAGAGGAAAGAAAAAAAAGAAAGAAAGAAAGAAAAATTATAATAATAATAATAATAAAAGACAGGGCGGGGGGGAAATGATAACAAGATACACATTATTATTTATATATACGGTAAATATATATAAATAAATAACTATAAGCGATAATGACATAATACATTATATTCCACCTAAGAAGCTGAAATGAAATTAAGAAATAATAATTTTCATCCGAGATCACAGCAAGAAGAGAATACACATCGAAAAAACATTCAAACTCGTACATAACGAATTAAAAAGTATTATTACACTGTAAAGTAGAATGTAGTTAGATGTTTATATTGCATAAATGATAAATTACACAACATAGGTAAAATAGTTATCTACTGTTGAACAGCGATAAGAGGCGAGAATTAGGTAAATCTTGATCAAAAAAAAAAAAAAATTCACCATCTTCGATAATATGAATTTTTGCCTTTAATTTAATATTTACTCAAAAATTGGCAATATTTTGAAAAATCAAAAAACAATTCTCTTCTTTTCGAGGACTGGTCGAATCGATTAATTCGAAAGTAAACGTCAGAACAGAGGGGGCGTACAGTAAGCTTAAGAAAAAGGTATACGGGTGGTTTTTAAGAACAAAACAACCTACTAAAAAGTAATACCTATAAACCTGGCTAAATAAAAATAACACGAAAAGAACAAACACAAAAGAAAAAAAAAACACAAAAATTATTCATCTTTAGGCCTTAGTTCATATTGCTCGTAGAAAATGAAAAAAAGAAATACTTCTTTAAATCGACCGATTTTTTTTTTTTTAAATTAACCCCACACAAAAGCATACCACAAAATACCCACAACCAACTATGCAGAAACAAAAAAAACACGTAACCAAAACCGTAACGCAACCGATACTATATCTTTTGGTATGTTAATTTGCTACTTTGATCATGTAATCTACCTTTTGTACGAAAAAGGCTACAAAAAAAAAAGCCTTTATACGACGACCAGCATTGTAATTCAGATTTGGAGACGATAAAGAACGCTAGACGAGTATTTTCAGCCTATTGCAGATGACATAGGCCTACACAATGACGTCATAACAGAAATATAGCATATTTCTTATCCAGCCACAGACATCGCGGAGTGAAAGAACGACATTAGCATAGATGTGAAGTAAGAGCAGAGGCGAGTTAAACTATGATAGTCTAACCCGACCCCCTTTCCCCATAAATATCGCTGTACAGACATTCAATAATTCATCAACTTGAGCAATTACAGAATTTTGATCTGGTTACCAATCCAAGTGGCAGACCTTGCAGACAAAAATTTTTCCTACAAATCATGTGATTTACATATTTTGCCTATTTCCATTAATGAAGGGGCAGCATGAGTTGGAATTTCAACGGGGCCTCTTCAAAAAATTAAGATGGGCAAAATTCGTGAGGACAAAAAAGGCTGCATACAAAATTTGTCTACCTTGATTTTCTGAAGAGGCTCATAAAATTCAAACGCATGCTGCCCCTTCATTGATGGAAATAGGCAAAGTGTGTAAATGACAAAGTTTATAGGAAAAATTTTGATCTACAAGGTCTGCCACTTGGAGTGGTAATCAGTTCTAAAACTGCTCATGTGTTAAATTTTTAAATGCTTGTACAGCGGTTCCTATGAGGAAGGGGAGGGAGGTTAGATTATCATAGTTGAACACTGCTCTTTCCGCACTTCTCCTCTGTGTTAATGCCGTTCTCCAACTCTATAACTTCTGTAGAAGGTTATAGACACTGAAATACCAAGATGGCAATCTTCTGCTTCTGGAGTAAAGAGAATACGGTTCGAAGTTCTGCTTGTTTTCACCTGTAGAGGCGCCGTTTATTATTTCTGAATGACCAATGGTCATCGATCAGAAGTTATTCTTTCTTTAGATAGAAATCTGAAAGAATTCACGTCTGAGGTATTGACCAATCTGAATTGCAAACGAGCTAAACAGGAATAAGTGAACAGTGCTCCAACCGGAGAAGTCTTAAGTAACTCTGGACAAAAATTTTAGTGATTCATTTGACGCTGTGCTCGCTGATTTCCACTTTAGTATTTTAGTGTCTGTAATATTACTTCACGATAGCTCGTTTTTTTTTTTTTTTTGTAATTCCGTCCCCTTTTCATTCTCCGATAAAAGATACTAGCGTCTTATAATTTCATCAAGCGAGCAATTTCAAAATTTCAACTACAACGGCCGATGTAATTGGAGGACTTTGTATGTAAAAATTTTTTTAGCTGAACTTGTCACATGGAAGTTATGCCCTGTTCGATAATTGAAAGTACCTCCTTCAAAAAATTAAGATAGGCAAAACTTTTACAAAACAAAATTTTTTGCAAATATTTTTTACCACAAGATCTTCTATATCGCCGATTTTAGTAATGGACCTTGAAATGAAACTATTTTGCAACAAATTTTGCTAAATAGAAGTTTTTCCTAGCTCCATTTTTTGAAGGAGCTGCTAAAATTCGAACGAGCTCTGCCCCTTAAAGTATCATGATGGGCAAAACTTCCACAAGACAAGTTTTGTTGGAAAAAATTTTTCCTACAAGGTCCACTAATTATATTCTGCCACAGATGTTATGGACTTGAGAAATGACACTATTATAGATGTGTAGTACGGGTAGATGTGGCAATAGAACTCCTCGAAACTCCCCTTCTCACCACAGGGAGCGCTGTACAGGCATCTAAGAGTATAACAAATGAGCAATTTCAAAATTTCAATTCAATCACCAATTCAAGTGACGAACCTTGCAGACAAAAATTTTTCCAACAAATTTTATCATATACACATTTTACCTATATTCATTATTGAAGGGAATTTGTTTGAATTTTATAAGCCCCTTCAAATACTCAAGATATGCAAATTTTGTATACGACCAAAAATGCAGCAAAAGTTGCCTACTACAGAGTTCATCATTCAAAACCACGATTTGAGCAAATTTTTTGCTATCAAAATTGTGCATTGCCCCATTACCCTCCATCCCCCCATGTAAAATTTTGAAAGTAAAAAATTTGGTCAAATCGTAGTTTCGAATGGTGGACCTTGTAGTAGACAACTTTTGCCGCGTTTTTGGCAATATACAAAATTTGCCTATCTTGATTATTTGAAGGGGTTTACGAAATTCAAACGAATGCTGCCCCTTCAATAATGAAGATAGACAAAATGTCTATATAAGATAATTTGTAGGAAAAATGTTTGTTTACGAGGTCCATTACTTAAATTGATGATTAGATCAAAATTTTGTGATTGCTCATTTTTTAGATTTTTAGATTCCTGTACAGCGGCTACCTATGGGGAAAAGAGGAGAGCTGCGAGCGATACACCATGGAACTCGCATCTACCCTTGCTACACATCTATGCTAATGCAGGATGCCATTTCTTAACTCTACGACGTTTGCAGCAAGATATTGGTCTTTTGATTGAAATTTCGAAATTGCTCGCTAGATAAAATTTTAAACGCTAGTATTTTTCGTTGGTGAAGAAAAAGCGGAGGAAAGGGATCACAAATAGTGAGTGGTATCGCGAAGTAATATGCAGCATTTCTGTTATGACGTCATCATTTCAGCCTATGTCACCTACGACAGGTAAGGAGAATTTTTCAAACAATGATTCAGAAACAACCTGCGTTGAAAGTAATTCGTATCTAGGCTCCAATAACCACAAAGACTACACAGCAAATTTCGTAAATGGAAAGAATAATCGAGACCGAACGTACACATTGAAAAAATTTGAAAACTTATCGATGGTTTTGAGCGAATAAGTAACGAGGCTCGTTAAATTCTGAAACTATGCTGATCAAAAAACATCAAATATTTTGTACGCATTGTAACGTTATCATCGATATCTATTTTAGGCCTGAAAATATCGATACCAGTCATAACACGGCACCAGGTTACACGTAGACGTACACGACACCAATTTCAAACTCAATTCACTCCAAAGAGTTCAAGAAAAAAAAATTCTCCAATCGTACTCGCGTTTGTATATCAAAGTAGCAAAAAAAATTACCCATACTACGCGACGACCACAACAAATTTTGTTCAAAAGTAAATAAACCATTATTAATCACGAATGTAGGAAACGTATAAACGTACTCTAATCGAGCAAAAAACATTATTTAAAAGGGTTACGAACATACTAGATAATCTCGTATTTGAGTAATCGTAATACGTACTATAACAGTTTTTCGCAAAGTCGTCGTTTCGTTCCTTCTTCTATCGAACTCGAACATAAAAAAAAAAAACTAACAGAGGCGAAACGAAAAAAAAAGAAGGTACTATGTTCGACAATACGAATAAATTAAGAGTATCGTAAAAAAAAAAAAAGTCAAACAAATTCATGCTTCAAATTCCGAATAATTAAGACAAAAAGAATAAACTGTGAATATATACACAATGTAGAGGAAGAGGGAGGAAGGACATAGACACATTAATAGCAATTTAAGTAATAAAAAAAAAATTGAGAAAGAAAAACAAAAATACACCTAAAATTTATCAATACCAGCCTTTCTACGCGTTATAATCACATATGAAGAAAAAAAAAAAAAAAAAAAAAAAAAAACGAAAAAAAAAAAAAAAAAAAAAAAAAA
>FIZR01022060.1:0-19963 GCA_900060175.1 Ferrisia virgata
CACAATTACCCAACCGTGAGTGCAATTGTGCGCAAATGACTTTTTTTTTCAACTCCCCAAAAGGGCATGTTATAATTTTTTTTTCCAAAAATTGGATCAGACCATCTGATAGCTGATAGTTTTGGGTACCTGACCGCGTATTCACATTTTGGTTTGAGTAATTTGGTATTTTTTTATAAGCGTTTTAGCTTAAGTGCGCACAATTCGACCGCTTTCCTCTAAGACAATTAGGGAATTTTTGCTAAGCATTTTTCTACTGGATCTTCTTTTCGGTCACCCTGTATATATATGACGAACTGTCGTATTAATTAACCGGTTTGAAAGGCTTTGAAGTACACGTAGTACGTACACAAGAACAAACGCTTATAAGTATTTGTATTATTTAATATTCTAACGTGTTGATGTGTAGAATTGTAAGTTAGAACAGGTTACACATTCTATTCGGCGCGAAGAGATGTTCATTTAGTAACACGTTATTTATATGCGTGTACTGTACATTCGCGTATTGACACCGCCGCCTTACATAAATATCACCTTTGGACTCTCTCTATCACTCTCTCTCTCTTTCTCTCTGGCTTTGGATACCTACATATGTAGTACCTAGTTGAACAGGGCAGGTGTACATGATTCACGGTCGCGGATACGATGGCTCGGCGCGATTGATAGATCCGATTTTTCTTCGCGTCGATCGTCGTCTTTCGCACGATTCTCAAACTAGATTATTCGCGATCGATGTACGGTGTACGTATGTGTTGGTGGTGGTGTAGGGGGGGATGGCCTTTGAGTACTACCTATATGTTTAAAATATGCATACGTATATACAGTATATGTAGGTATAAATCGGCAACGAAACCCTATCCGTGTACACATGTTCTATTCGCGCGTCGCTGTCTAGAATGGTACCGCGTCCCAGTGTAATTTAACTCTCTATTAAATATATATAAAGCTACGAACACAATCCAAGCGTGACTTCACAAGTAAACACGACATAATAAATCGTTATTCACGCCCCGCGCCGCGCCATTTCTCTGAAATGAAATGAGTAAAAGAAGAAGAAGAAAAAGAGAGAAAAAAAAAGGTTTCATTTGATTATGTTATTAAACGTGTCCAAATGGAACATTGTTATTAAAAAGAAAAAAAAAAAAAAATTACTCGACTTTATAAATTTATTTATTCGTTTAAAATAATTCACGCGTGTGCAATAACGCTCCATGTTCTATTAGCATACATTACTCTTACACACACAGTTCACAGTTTGTGTATAAATGGTACGATGAGGAGTGTTACGTACAGTACGGAATCGAGAGATGTAGTAGAGAGATTTTAGATCACCGTTGCAATTGTACTCGTCGTAACTTAACGTATCCTATACCTCTATCTAGAGGTACATATATTTACTTATTCTACGTGTGGTGTTGGATTAATTTATGAAAAGGTCATCTTTACCGCGTATAATAGGCATGTGTAGGTATTGTTACGAAATATCAAACGTAGCTATCTCTATCTTTTATACGCTTTATGGATGCTGGCTGGCTGGCTGGCTGGCTGGCTGGCTGACTGACTGACTGATCTTTCATTGCTGGTATTGTGCTTCTACTTTTACTTATAGTTCGAGTAATTTTTAATTTTTACAACCTCTTTGTCAATGTATACGTATGATAAGAATTTAATAGGTGCATGTTTAATATACGTGTTTAGTATTCGTTCACGTTTGAGTAGAACATTACGTAATTCGATGAATCTCTATTGCTGAACTTTATGTAGGTATTGTTCATCCCCTTTTGTGATTGCTTTTTTTTTTTTATTTATTACTAAAGTCAGCATACCAGCTTGGTAGTGAAAGAATAGGGAAAGCGTGGGAGAGCTGGGCACAAAATAGTAAATTATCCTCCCCCTCTCCCCTTCCTGGAACGGTCATTCTAGCATATTTTTGTGCCGAAACTCAAGGAAAAGGAAAAGAAAAAGCATCGTGACAGCCTGATTTTCGTGAAATATTATAAGTATGCGAATTGAAAAAAAAGAGTAACCAGTACTAAGGGTAGAGAGGGTTCAATGGGACTAAAAGTAGACACTAACAAATGGCAAATGTAAGACCGATACTAAATCAACATATCGAATTTCAATTTCCTACTTCAATTTGGAGGACAGTTGTGCAAGGAATAAACTCAAATCATTAGAAAATCCGCCCGAAAAACAACATTTCTAGGAAGGGGGCGTATTGGATTTGAAAAGTCAACACCCCCAACAGGCACATCTACGGTTCCTACCAGGTCTGCGTACAAAATTTCAATTCCTAGCTCAATTGGGGGGGGGGGGAGATTGGAAGTTAAGGTCAAAAAGAGAAAAACCCCTCATATCTCTCCTCCTAATTGACCTAGGAAGCTAATTAATCTGATTTTCCACGTCATATTGTCAATGAAAAGCAGGCTATTACAGTCCATTGGCGAATGGGGGGGGAGGGTATTAACAAAGTCAGTTTAGGGGTCCTGCTAGAAATTTCACATATTTATATTTCCTTTTATTTTATTATTATTTTTTTTTTTACCGAACACTAAGATTATTTACTCCTCTCGATACTGACAAAATTACTCCAATTCGGTCAATGGGCTCAGTTTGGCCACGGATTAGATACGAGTAACAATTATTGGAAATGATTTTGAATCTAAATTCAGTTATACTCAAATTTTTAGAGAGGAGGTATTGAGGGGCTAAAAACGTAAAAATTGTTTCTAATTAAACTACTCGATAGAGAATCCAAAGTCGTATAACACATCCAAAAATCGACCTCCTAGGTCAATGAAAAGAGGAGATATGAGGGTTTAACCTTGAAAAAGGGCTTGTCCACCCCTATCTTCCCGCCAAATCGACCTGGGAAATTGAAATTTGGTATATGCATTTAGTAGAGGCTCTAGATAGGATTTTTGGTGGTTTCGACTTTTCATCCTCATTGTACCACATCGCAGCTTCTAAAATGTGGCTTTTTAGCCAATTATTTTGCCCCAAACAGTGAAATCAATTATACTGCTCGATGCCGACGAAAATCACTACAATTCGGTCAATCAGCTCAGTTTGGCAGCGGATTAGATACATATGAGTTTAGATGACCTCGAGTCAAAATTCAGATATGCTTAAATTTGGGAAATAAAGTGCTAAGGGCCCGAAAACTCAAAAATTGTTCTTTTTTTAGTCAGTCCATAGAGAATCCACAGTTGTATAACATATCCAAAAATCAACCTTCGAGGTAAATTAGGGAGGGAGTATGAGGGTTCCCCTCCCTTTTTACCCTTGAAAAAGAGCTATTCTTCCCCTACCTCCCCACCGAATTGAGCTGAGAAG
Source organism: Ferrisia virgata (assembly GCA_900060175.1). Taxonomy (NCBI): domain Eukaryota; kingdom Metazoa; phylum Arthropoda; class Insecta; order Hemiptera; family Pseudococcidae; genus Ferrisia; species Ferrisia virgata. The sequence continues at coordinate 3,337 of FIZR01022060.1, forward strand.
TTTAAATTTGATATGTGCATTTAGTTGGGTTCTAGATGTGCCTTTTGGGGGTTTCGACTTTTCAGCCTCATTGCACCCACTCACAGCCCCGGAAATGTGTTTTTTTGGTTATTTTTTCTCTTATTTTTTGAGTTTGTTCCTCGCACACCTTTGAAATATCAAATCCGCCACCAATCTAAGCTTACATCCCAAATTTGATCGATTTTGGACGGTATCGAGCTGTGCAAATAATTTCTTAGTTTTGGGAGGAAAAAATGAAAATAATTGATAAATAGAAGTGAAATTTGATCAAAACTTGTTAAAAAGTGCGAAAAAATGATCATAAATTACGAGAAAATGTTGAAAAATATATGAAAAATGATCTAAAATATGAAGGAAAATCGACAAAAGTCATTTTAAAACTGATCAAAAAATTGAATAAATACGTAAAAGATGGAAAAAACAGATCAAAATATTAAAGCTAAGTAAAAAATTTCTAAAAATTTGACCAAGATGAGTTGAAAATGCAGAGTTTATCGTAAATTTTCATCAATTTTCTTCATTTTTACGCAATTTTCGATGCTTTTTGACAATTTTTTTCTCATATTTTTGTTTAGTTTAAACTGGTTTTCAACATTTTTTCGTAATTTTTGATCAATTTTCTACGTTTTTCAACTATTTATGTCAATTATTCACTAGATTTTTAACAATTTTTTTTCATTCTTAAAGTTAAATTTATCCCAATTCTAAGCATTTTTTTGTAACTTTGATCAATTTTTGATAAATTTTAACAAATCTTATCATTTTATGTCAATTTTTAATAATTCTTGACTTTTTTTCAATATTTTAGGTCAACTTTCGCATATCTTTTGAACATTTATTCGTGATTTCTGATCAACTTTTGATGATTTTTAACAACTTTTTCATCATTTTGTGTCAATTTTCTTTGATTTTAACAATTTTTTTCATATTATAGATCAATTTTGAAATTTTTTTCAACAATTTTTCGTGATTTTTGATCAATTTTCTGCCTTTTATTACGCATTTTTGTCAATTTTTTAGCCAATTTTCATTGATTTATAACGATATTTTTCATATTTTAGGTAAATTTTCACATTGTTTTAAAACTTTTTTCGCGATTTTTGATCAGTTTTCGATGATTTTTAATGTTTTTTGCTCCTAAAATACTTGTTTTTGGTCGAAAAATTTTTCTCTTATAGTATAAGTATCCCATAATACGTATTTTTTTATACACCTCTTGACCAATTTTCACTTCATTTCGTTTTTTTTTCGTAATTTTTGAAATTTCAATTTAGGTGAGGAAAGAACAAAGTTGAAAGTTGGAAATGTTACTTTGTTATTTCGAATAAAAACAACAATATAAGTTATTCTCTTCTTCGATTTTGTGATTTTGTCCCGTCATCTGCACCTCTAACTTAAACTCTTTTCTAGAACATGTGAGCGATTCAGAGTTGTGTTCGGTGATAATATATTTCTAGTGAATACAACTCTGAAAAAAATCATTATAATGCATTGCTTTTTCAGCCTGATTTTCGTAAAATATTAGATTTACGTGAACTAGGTGCAAGTGGGATGAAAAGTCGAACCCGCTCAAAAGCACCTCTCGATATCAAATTTCAACTCCATAACTCAATTTGAAAAGCAGGTGATTAGTTTTGACCATATGAAGCTTATATATTTACCTTCCATTAATTTTGAACTCGACTTTTTCCAACGTTGAATATTTTCAGCTTGTTATTTAATTGTTTATCAATTTGACCAAAGTATAATATATTAAATCATCCTTTTAGTGATTAAAATTTAATATAAGGAAACTGAGGTAATCGATCGATCTGCATCACGAATAATTCCAGCTTCGCATCTTAGCTCGTAAGGTCGGTACAAGTTGACTTGAATAAAAATTTGCAAGATTTTTACGATTTATATATAGGTAACCGCGAAACTACATAAATCCGATAAGATATTAAATGGAGCTTTATACTGCCCTAGAAAATCAAATCTACCACTACAATCTATTTGCAACGATTCGTTCGTAGCACATTCCATTCGTTCTCTCGTAGTAATACAGCGTAAGCGTATTGGTAGGCTATATCAAAGAAGACTCGAGGAGGTATATATCACGATACCAGCGACGACGATGATTTCATTCCAAGAAGTCACGTGCTTATCAAATGATGAAAAAACGCACTTCGTGCGAATCTGGCAGGTCACATGTCCAACTGTAACTAGGTATACTTGTATTACATATAAAAGTGTATCTATATATATCTAGTACCTAATACCTACCTACTTGTACTTAGCTATGGACCAACGAGTATCTTATTATATTAAAGTGAAAATCTACGAAATTTTCTTCATTATTCGCTGTTATTTTTGTTGCCTTTCTGGCAGCAGGTTGATGGAAACGATGCGATGGTTATGTGTTAATGATAATCGCGTTCGCGTTTTTAAATATCACGACGACGGACGTGAGACTAATAAAAGTGACTGCATCTTGATATCGTCGATCATAATAGTACGAGTAGGTTGGTCTTGGTACCTTACTTACGTATACTTAATTTTGAAACAAGCATATTGCACGTTTGTGCGAATACTTGAACATTTACTTATATCAGAACTCACATCTGGACCGGTACCACACGTTATTTATGCGATAATTTTGCCACTATAAAAATTTAATTTTCACCACCTCGTGAGCGTGTAGGTATACTGAAAAATGAATTACTTACTTATCTTAATAATATCCAACGACGACCATTATACTCGATTAAGGCGGCTGTTTATCGCGCCGCGAGATGATTATACCTGTACTTAGCATGGTCAATGCATAACGTAATTTCTACGTGGTATAAAATGACGACATTTATTTTTCCAATATAATACATATGTACATATTACACAAAGCCATGTGAACCAGGAAGATACGAAGAAGACAACGACGACTACGACGACGACGACGACCACGGTATGTTATCTCGCCAAGGTATTCAATGTTGATGCTGGACAAGTATACTTTACCTATGTAATTAATTACAATTGCTCGTTCGTCTTCGTCGTTGTGACCGGCTAAATACTTGTGTATATTTACCTACGTAGGTACTAATACGAATACTTACTTACGTATGTAATGCTTACTTCTATATTTGAGACTATTTACATAATATTTTTATCATTTATATTTCCCTTATATATATTATATTATATCGAACTGTTATCTTATAAAAACGGGATATTTTTATTACGTGCTGATTATCATTTTCTAAAGGATAAGGATTTTGAAATCAAAAATGTAACTTTGCGCTTCAATGAAGAAATTAAGTCTCAATGTCGATAGTATAATACATGCCAAGTCAATTCGAACTTATAATACAGAAGTGATCCTGGTTTTTCATGGTCATAGCAGAAGGAACCACTTTTTCATCTCCTTTAATTACTCTAGATCGGTTAACGATTATGTACTACATTATTGTTTTTCAGAATTTTTGCTTGTCAATTCTTTCATAATAATTTTCTGGTTTGTTTTTACTTACACTTTTTTCTTTGTTGATCTGAAATCCTAAAACTTGGTATGTAAATGAAGTATACGTTATGCAGGTATTCGAATGCGTACCTTTTCAATGATCTTGATTTCGCTACCGAACTATTTCGATACAAAGTTTTCATCAGACTCGGAATCGATCAACAGAAGAAGGAGAGAATAATATGCATATTAATTTTATGAAAATATGTGATCTGTGATGGGTTTAATCTTCAATTTGAATCAATAAAAAAACGTACAGAGATGGGATGTATCGATAAAATGAGCATAACTAATTAGGTATACATTGCTACGTTAGGTACTTTGTAACATATTATTAACATGAATTGAAAATAAGAAATGCCTGTTTACGAAGCGAAATAAGTTTGCTTTTTGTTTTCTCTTGATCCTTTTTTATAATTATCAAAAACTTGAGTAGTAGAATCATTTTACGTTACTAAAATTTTGCTCGCTGCTCCGTTTCTCTGTCATCACTTCTCCAACTGTTCAACCTTTGAAAGCTACACACTGCATCTTTTTGATAATGAAAATCGATCCAAATTTGAAATAATATTTATTACCTTACGTATCGATCCGAAATCTAATACGTAGGAATTAATCATAATCTAACTCACTCGAATAGCTGGGCCCGCATTTTTCACCCATAAGGATACGCGACTCGTAGCGAAAAATGCGCCAAAAAAAAAAAAATTGCTAGACAAACATATATCAATGTTTACACAATAATAATATTCTGTCGATTGTATATCTAAGGTATCATCGTGTACGCAGTAGTCTATCGCTTGTTAACCAGTTTCAGTACTGTTTATAAATCCAGTCAAAGATTTTATTTACGGACAATATAACATTACAGCATTGTATAAATTGCAGAGTTGGAAACTGAAGTACATGAGGTATGCGTATCATGTGCTTTAGTTTTTTTTTTTTGTTTTGTTTTACCTCTTTTTCTATATCTGCTGCTCTAGGTACGTAAAGGTATCCTCGCATTTTACTCGGTGACAGCTTCGCCGCGTTCAGAACGTGCTCTTCGTCCTCATCAATATTCATTGTCGGTAACCTCATCCTCCTCATCGTATCAAGAATAATCCCCAACTTCGCTATGTTTCTTTGAACTTTTTTCTTAATATAAATCTTATATAAATATATACCAGTTGACTGCTTCGCGTAAGTTTAAAGTATATGTGCGTAGACATTGCGAACAGCGTGTTGTAGCCTTACAAGCGTTAAATACGTGGTATCATTTTTATACGTATATACCAATGGACCTATTTTATTCATGCGAAAATTCGTACTTTACTAGAATTACATTTTTTTTTTTTTAGAATCAAATAAGTGGATATCTACGTAAGTTTTCAGTACTGGAGTATGATAAGTCGTGATTCATGAGGATAGTTTAAACAATAAAATGGATAATATTCGAGCTTCTTGTTCGACGAAATAATAACTTTTCAAACATGAAATTGAGAGAGAATTTTTAAACAGTGTCAGAACAGAGATGATGTGAATACGCCAAATAAATAAAGATCATATCTTTAGTTCCTCAATTCCTCAGTCCCAGAGCCAAACGTGCGATTTAGTTTTAGCATCTTCCCTAATTATTGGCATACCTCTCAGTTTCAACTTTTAAGTAAGTTGCAGGACGAAAAAAATAGAGATTCTTTATTATTTTTTTGAAAAAAAAATTCAGTAAAAACTAAAAAACCTACGGATACCTGTCTTACGTTGCAGTGCAGCCAGAAATGAACTAAAAATTGGCTCGCAAGTAAATACGTCATAGTCACGTGACACGTGATACGTGATTTTTTATTGATAAGAAAAGGAGGAGTTTGATAGAAATTATAACACAATTATAAACATAATATATTGAAAATTATGGTTTCTATAAAAAAATCCGAATGAACTTTTTTCTACGTAAAGCAGTGTAATTGTTAAAATAAAATGAAAACATGAATCAGTGAAATAACCGTGCATCACCTGGTGGTCACTTATGGAGTTGTGAGACAACAGACAACCATCACCAAAACAGAAAATTGACAGTTTTAATAAAAATTTGTCTTTCTTGGTTGAACATTTTTTAGGGTATGTTTGGAGTAACGGGTTCTTACACGGCACTTTGAAAAAAAAATCTGAACTTTTGTAATCAGAATTTTTCAACATCTTGGACCCTGGTAAAGTGGTAATGTATACAATGAAGGAAACCTCATTTTTTTTAATTTTCAATTTCCTGCAACAACCTAAAAAACTATATTTTTCGCGTGGATAAAAAAAATATTGCAAAAACGAGATTTTCCAATAAAATTAATTGTTCAAGTTTTGAAACTGAATATTTTTGAATCATGAAAAAAAAATCACTCATCTGAGATCAACATATATAATGGTGTATTTTAGTATTCCCTACTCCCTGCTCAAGTTTGTATTATTTGTCATTTGAGAAATTTATACCTTAAAACCAACAAACAGGATTTCTTCGTACTTACGTTCGTCAAACTGGTTCAAATGTCGAGTCATAGAAACATTTGAACGTGAGATAATACATAATAGATACATGAATCATATGAATGGTATCGCTTATTGCTTGGTACTTGTACACAGTGGTAAATATAAAAATTAAGGTTGTTGCATTAGGTATATCGTTTGAAATGCTCACAATGTGAGAAACAAACAAGTTTAATTTAATTATCTCGTCATCAGCTACAGCTCGGATCCTATAGACGATTTCACGACCAGTTTAATCTTAAAACGAAAAATAATCACTTCGAAGATTCGTTGATACGTACATGTATGTATGTATATTTCGTGCCACCGAATTGGATTAGTATTTTTTTTTCTCTTTCATTTTTTATCAGTAAGTAATACTTGGTAGAGTTTCGCGAATACAAAGTGAACTCATGCATACTTGTTTGTAAAAGAACATTAACTACATGACAATAAATACATATGTATGTAGGTTTACTTTGTAGATAAAGGATCCCCGAAGCTCTGTCAATTTTCCATATTTCCTATTCTTTCTCATGCATACTAAATACCTAAATGATACAGTTTCTCATCTCAATGTTCAATTGACGAATGTTATTGGGTGATAGTGAACGTAGATGTGACTTTTTATACGTAAGCAGTCGCATCCAATATATAGAAATTTGATCTCGAGGTGGTCGACTGTACCTGTACGTGTATTATAAATTGTCACATATATGCCATGCCTTCGAGATGAACAGTTATACAGTTATTTATAATACATATGAAGAGAATTACGCGTAAGAGCGTGTAAAATGTGGTATTTTGCCATTGTATTACCTACATATTTATATATCGCGCGTCCCGATTCATTATTTCTCTTCGGCTTCTGTTGACGCTTTTTCACATTTATGCTTGTGTATGTAATATTCGTCTATGTACTTGTACGTGCATGTAGATACTTACAATACGGTGGCGGTTATTGAACCTCGAAATTATTATTTGCCAAATTGGCATCTTTACGCGGGGTACTGGAATTAGTCATTTGTTAATGACATCGATAAAACTTAACGTTAGCGGATTTTGGATATGATTTATTTCCTCTTGACTCTCGATGTGTTAGTAGATTAGACAATGACTCGTAATATGAGTAGTACCTCTCGTTCTTCGAGCATTGAAAAATAAATGCACACACGAACGATGACGAAAATTTCCACGTGCAACGATAATTTTTCATAATGTTTCAGCCGCAAAATCATATGCAGGTTGGGATTACGTACTTACATACGTAGATATTAGATACATTATGTATGGGCCGATATCGGATATACCATCTTTAGACATCGGTTAAATAAGTCATTAAATGAGGTAACCCCGCTGCGAAAGATACACTGCTTCTATTGACCGTTGGCGCTATAATGAAGTATTTCCAACGGCGGCATATATCAATATTCTGTTATTTTTTTGAAAGGTATAATGAATTAACGCCCTATCCAAACTTCTACATTACGCGACGGTGTATGTAAGATGTTCTTTTGGTTTTTAGCTTTTATCAGTGCCACTTAATGTAGCTTCCTTACTATATTCAATTTACTGTATAAGTTGGGTTTTGACTGAATTTAATGGCTGTTGGTCGTTCGTAGCTGTCTCTTTCTCTCTCTGATTTTTTTTATCAGATAAAAAAAGGTTTTGAAATTTTGAGTCATCGCGAATCGCGATCATTATTATACACGTTTACATCACGTTATAATGTATAAAATTACGATAACTAGTAGGTTTTTTAAATGTTTGATGGTGTAATAAACACCGATGTAAACGAGTGTTTGTTTTAGTGATTTCGGATGCATTTTCATTCGACTGTATCTTGTTTTTTTTTTTTTTTTTTTTTTTTTTTCGGGTAGGTAGATGTGGCGGTTTATAAATGAAAATTTACTTAGGAAGAAAACGTATAGAGATAAGATGGCATGATTTTATGAGTATTTTTGTTGGGTTTTGGACGTGTTGAGTTTACTATTCGATGTGGAGATTGAAACTAAAGATTAGAATCGGGTTTATTGTTTTGGTAGATTGATATTGCTCGATTATTAAATTATAAACTCGTATTGATATGCTGCGAGTGTTTTTTTCCAGGGTTGTGTGGGATGCGAGGCTCCTGTATATTTTAATGATTTTTTTTTTAGTTGGTAGCGCTACTTGTAAAATACTTCAAAGTTCAAAGATGAATAAATTTAGAATTATTTAACCTACCTGTTCTGATGAAATCGTAATCTTGTTCCTTTTTTCAATGTTTCATTTCTTGGTCATGTACTAAGGCAACTACGGCGATTTGATATCAGTTTCATGCAAAAACTAAAGATATACAGTGAAAAATTATTGAATTTTGGGAAGGTAAAATTGAAACTCTAGAAGTTTATACTTATATATTATGTAGAATTCGTACTTTTTTTTGTTTTTGGATGTGTGTAAATTCAAAATGAAATGAAAAATTATCATGTTTTTGGATTTTCCTGGAACATTTTCAAAATACCTACTACTTTTTCTAAAAATTCGAGAATATAAGCGTAATTATCTCTGTCATATTGTCAAAAAAAATATATACATGGTTATGGTAAGCGTAGTACGAGGGGAAATTTGTTTATAAAAGGATTTTAAAATTAAAAAAAAACGATTGGCAAATTGTTTCTAAAAATGCCAATAGGAAGTGTTGAAAATGTAAATACATAGAAACAAGTTGCCAACCTCAGATGTTTGACACGAAAAATTCTCGTTTTGATAGGGGGGGGGGTGCCAGAATAATCGAACACACTGTATTCGAATTCTTAACTTTGAAAATGTAATGCGATGCTGATAACATTAATTAATGACAATCTTTGAAAGATGTTTTGCCTACATCCACCTATCAGTCTCATTCTCAAGGCATAATAAATATCAAAATATTAAAATTACATAAGTAATTTTAGAGTTTCCTAAGAATTAGAAGTGAATTACAACTGTCGTTCGCGATTCATACTGATCAATAACGTAGAGATATAATGATTAGCTTAACACAAAGTGGTTTATATAAAAAAAATCATACAAGCATACCGATTTTCTGCACAAAAATACCTTCACTACTTGCACATTTTCAAGTACCTACGTATGCAATTAATACGGAAAAAAAGAACAATAGAAAAATGATAAAAATAATTGAAGGATAGAAATACTGCAACGATTATGAAAGTGATGCAAATTTTTCAAAACAAAAAAGTGATAAATTATGCTACTTATCATTTTTAAACGGAATATGGTTGGAACTTTTCAACCTCGAAATAAGTCAGGTATTGGTATAAAATGTATCTAAAAGTAGGCGCAATAAGCGCCTATATGGATCAACGCCAATTTTTAAATCAATAAATTTTATTTTAAAAAATATTTATACACTTAAATACCAGTAAATCGCGTACTGCTGTGGTCGTTTTAATAAATTACATTCGCGGAGGTTATTAATGGTGAGATAAATACGATTATGAAACTCGCCCATTAAAGATATTTTCAAAGCATCAGCAATTCTTTCTCTTCACAAGTCCACACAGGGAAACAGCTTTGATCTTTGTGTTCGAGTCACCCAAGTAAAACACGGGGAAGTGTAAGTTATCCTACGTGCGTTGTGTACTGGTGTAGATAATTGAGATGTTCTTGAAGGTTTTTCTCTTTGTTTTTTGGAAAATCCTTTTTTTTTTTTTTTTTTTTTTTTTTGAAAAACTTTTTTTTTTTTTTTTTTTTTTTTTTTGAAAATTATACCATTCTGTTGAACACATGGTAGCTTCGTCGTGGTGTACGTGTTAGGTTTACGTATATATATGTTGTTTTTTTTTTTTTCATTTTTCAAACTTCATCATCATCATTCAAATATCGTTCATGGTTGATGCGTAGGTTAACCACAGTTTGATAAGTGTATGTAATACCTACGTTATTGATGAAAAAAAGTACCCATTTCATTGGACATTAAGGTAACTTTATTACTACCACTACATGTACGAGAATAATACGATCAAACTCGAGTATAATAATTCACCGTGAAATTAACCGAGCCATGTTTACTACGATTACTGGTTTGAAAATATTGTTCTCGAATGCATCTTCAGCATCATAGGCTACCTACCTAGCTATACATATTATGAGTACGTTTTTTTGTATGTTTTTGTGGTTGTTGATGGCTGATGGTGTTACAGTAGGTAATTCTTTTTATTCTCGGACTTGGAGTTATCGACTTATAACTTATCACCCTCGAGTCTCAAGTCTAGACTAGCGAGATGAAAAAAGAAACAAAACAATGAAGATGATTTGGTCTTTGTATACGTGGGAAGTGCCTACCTAATACGTGTATCTCCCGATCTTGTATTTATTTACTTACTTTTGTTGACCGAAATCTAAATCTGATTGTAGGATCGTGGTTCAAGGTCGCTGTACTTTTTTGTATTTCAATGTACTGTTATAGATTAATTTAGCTGCGTATTAATTCGTTATCGATCGACACTACTGATGTCGGGCTAAAAATGACGAATTCGGTAGGGTCATGCAGACAGTTTCTGAAGTGTCAGCTGGTGCTACTTTGAAGGGCCCCTCGCAGTTTCATTAGAATTAAAGGTAGCGTACTTATTCGTTGGTGGTGATTATTTGAAAGTATGAAAACAATGTGAAACATCTGGATGAGCTTATTTTTCACGCTTACCTAGTAGTACCTAGAAGGGTGCTTATAAAGTTTTCATGAACGAGTGGTTTTAAATTTTCTACTGTACGTATAGGTTTATGAAAATAAATTGAATTCTGCGTAGCCAAAACGTTTCAGGGTTAGAGATTATAAATATAATGAATTCGTGATTTTCAGCCTTCGACTTTAAGATTGTGAATGTTAATTTTCCATCTTTAATCTTATTTGAAACTTGGAATTTCAATTTCTAAACTTTGATTTAAAATTTCAGTTCAAATCTCGGAGTTCTCCGAGATTTTAAATTCAAAATTTTAGATTCTATCGCTGAAATTCAATATTAGGAATTAAAGATGAGCGATGCGAAGGCATGGATGGAAAAACAAGTGAATTTTGATTCTTGTTCTTGTTCCACGAATCAAAATTTTTGTTCTTGTCGATCTCTGGTGTTTTCATTTAGGATTTGTAAATTTTGTTCTCATTTTGTTCTGGTTCATCACGGCTCTTGAGATATTGTTCTCGTTTTCTGTTCTTGTTCTTTATTTGGTTTTGTTTAAATAGTTCTGTGTTCTCGTCCTTGTTGATTTTCGTCGCGGTTTTTGTTCTTGAACTCAACACTGCAAATTTCTGAAAATCCAAGTAGAAAAATCGTCAAATTTTAAAAAAAAAATTAAGGAAAACGAGAGTAAGACCGCGAGAAAAATCACTAAAATGCGGTTAAATTACAACAAATTAAGAGAGTTTCTGCCGAAATAAAAAAAAAAAAAAAAAACTAAAAAAAAAATGAAAAAAAGAACAGAAAATACATAGTTGCAGGTTGTTTCTTGTTCTGCAAAAATTGTAAAAATTGTTATTTTTGTTCTCGTTTTGTTCTCTTGCTTCGATTGCTCAATTTTGTTGCTCTTTTTTTTGTTCTTGTTCTCTAAAATCTCATGTATTTTACGTTTTTGGTTCTCGGTTCTTACATCCCTGTGCAAAGGTTGCTTTTACCCCTCGTAACAGTTAGCAACTTTCTACACTATACGTAACCTGTATGGGTTAAGAACTCCGTTGTGTTCAGTTTATCTGCTATATTATGTATGTGTATGATATCATGAATAACTTATCATTTGATAGCACATAAGTACATATAATCATTTTATTTTTCAATTTTGATTACAGGAAATAATGTGCGAATTTCGACGAACACGAAGCAAAGTTTGGTGGTCGAATTATTTCCAAGAAGATGATGAAACCGACGACATAGCAAATCACCCATCGTCACTATCACGATCGACAACTTCGCGATTCAGTTGGAGACGTTCTTTGGTCGAAGATAATAGCCGCAATTCATCTAGCAGTCCTAGCAACGGTAGTCATAAATCTCAAGACTCAGGATTTTCCGATTCCGAATCATCATCGCCATCGAGTTGCGGTTCAAAATCGGACGCAGAAAAACGTATTAAAAGCGACGAATCTTGCGATAAATGCGAAGAAAAAACGTCGAATAGTGAAGAGAGTGCGAAATCGGCCACAGAAACGTGCTTTTCCAAGTTACCAGAAACACCTGTACGGATCAGCCGGCCGCATTTGCTTCGATATAAGAAACGAGATAGGAATCACGATAAAAACGAGAAAAATTTACAACTCGTTAAATCGAGGTGCAATTCGATCAGTAGTTATTTAGCCGATTGCTATTTTCCTATCAATGATTTCGTGAACGAACCAAAAACACCAACTGCTGAGTTACCTTGTTTAGACACTTCTCAGAAATGTACACTTTCCAGATCACAAACTTACCATTCGTTGCATTTTGATTCGAGTACCGATGAATCTATTACTTGTTTCATTGTTGATGAGTTACCTAAGCGAAGTGCTAATAAGCAGGAAAATATTGAAAAAACACCTTCCGGTAGCACCGATACCCTGTCGTCGAGTAGTTTCGAAAATAATGATACGGTTAGATTTCTGGATAAAAAAGAAGCCTCTAGTGGACGTTGCTCACCGGAACCTCGCAATATCGAACTGAATAATTTACCATGTTTGAATGTCGATTCGTTGAAGAAAAACGACAACAATGAAACTTTAGATATAAGTTTGTTACCAGAGCCAGCCCATACTTCAACTCCTAAAAAAGATGAAATCAAGTTACGAACTATTAAAAAAATTAGATCTCCGTCTCCCGTTGCTGTGGAAGATAATAAGTGAGTAAATAATTGAATATGGATCATTGAATGGTTTAGCCTTTTTAATTTGGATTCAACAAATGTGTATTTAATTTTAATTCTGATTTCAAAGTTGCTTATTTATGGTTTATTGCGGTTAAATACACATATAATTAATTTATTGGTATACGTATAGCTAATGCCCTTAGACTTACATTATACAAGTAATGTTATTTTAGACCAATCGATCCTCCGGTCGCTAGATGGCTTCGCGAATCGAGATATCGTTATGAACCAGAATGTATGACAACGCTTCAAGCGAAATCCATGTCACAGTGCTGTAAACGAAGCCCTACCACAATGATTGTTTGGGATTCTGTCAACTCAGTACTCACATTTCAACATCGAACCAAACTCATTGCCAACGAATTTTTAAAATTGTACGAAAGAGTTGGTGTACTTTCAAATGGAAATTTCTTCTTGCTGAAATGTTCATTAAACCTTATACTTCATTTTAATTTTCAGAAAAATTAATATATGCGCCACAGACGACACGAGTTCCAATTTGCAAAGTTTAATTAATAATATTATGGAGTTTATTATTAGTTATTCGCAATTGTTACCCCGGATGGAATCAAATGAGAAAGAAAATTTACTCAAACTGATGGATATGAGTGACAGACTCAGACAAATTGTCAACACTTCGATCGATCGATCCGCTTTACTTAACGAAATCAGTATTTTAGAAAAATTCTTTTCGCGTTTCGTTGACAGCGTACTGATCCAACAAATTACCGTGAGTAAAATAAAAATAACAAAATTACTTGATCTGATGAACTTTTGTGGGTTAATCAATTTTTTCGATTTTTATTTCTTTGCAGCTATTATCATCAATATTGGAAAATCCCAGTAGTGAATTAACTTTACTAAATGCACTTTCGAGTATTTCTACTTTAAGCACGAATACTTCTCGAATTAGCGAACTTATTACTCATTTCAATGGAATTCAAAATTTACTATCTATATGTACGCATTCCATTTCATCTGTTAACGTGAAAATAGCAGCTTTGCGTACCTTGGCAGCAGTTTGTCAGAATTCCGTTAGTATTCGGCAATTGGAAAAGGTATGTTGTAAAATATGAGAAGAAGTATTAGTTATTCATTTGTTATTTTTTCTTGTGCGGTGTGATAAGTTTTATTATTCTATGATTATATTTTCTATTTTAGGCCGGAGGAATTGAAATACTTTCGAGGTTGTTGTCAGGTGAAGACACTACGGAAAACGAACGTTTAGAAGTTGTAGCAGTGCTAGTCCAAATTACTGCTCCGTGGATTGAAGATGGTCATGTGATCAGAGGAATGGTTTATCATTTATGCCCGATAATCGAATCATTAACACGTGAGTACTATTCATACGAGCAACAAGTTGTGTGGAGGGTACTTCTAAATTATTCTTAGTAGGCTATGTTGAAAATTGCCATGCCTATCGTAGAGTGATGAAAAATGTGATAAGGAGTAATTTAGGTTGAATGCAAATAAGAGAGTATTATTATTTCATGATTAATATTTTGACAGAGTGACTTGTAGATTTGCTTAAAATGGTCCAAAATCATTTTACATCGGATACTCGTCACTGTCGACAGTGAAAATATCGTTCTATTCAACGCTTTATCTAATAATATCCTGTTTCCTGTTTTAGATTTGATAGAACTATCTGAATCCTGCGAAACACTTCTTTTGTCATCAGCTGCCTTGGCGAATATCACTTTCATAGAACCCCAAGCAGCATTCGTTTTACTACAACTCGATACCGCGAGGTGTCTCCTAACAGCTGTAAGAAATTTAGGCGTTCGAGCTTCCGTATTCCTTCAAGAACAAGTTGCAACGTTAATAGCTAACATGGCAGCAGTGCCTGAGACTAGACCACACTTGGCACAGCATAGGGCAGTGGGTGCGTTACTTTGTTTTTTGCAAGTTAAACATTCACCAATTCAAACATCGGCTGAAATAGCGGCTGCAGAACGTCTCCAACATAAATCAGCCATCGCTTTATCCAGGTTAGAAATCAGTCATAGGCATGTTTCAATTATTATAAATAGTATTTATTAATATATATATATACCTAATATACCTATGCAGGTTTTAATTTTCTTCTGTACGTATAACTCAGATAGCGTATAAAAAGTCAATACATTATGAAAATTTGCAGATTGTGCACTAATCCAGAAATAGCGAAACAAGTTATCGAATTACAAGGTGTCACGCGATTAGTTAGATTGTGCCGGGAAGAACGTGAAAGAAATTACAGCGATGGCGTATTAGTCGCTTGTTTGGTAAGCGAATTTCACTTGCATAATATTTATACGTACGTTTACGAGTGCCTGCTGTACAATCTACATACGTGTATTAATACATAATATTCCTCTATGATCAGCGTATCAACCTTCAATAACGAGTAAATCTAGTTTTAATGCATTTTTCTTTTTGATTTTAATTATTGGTATATTCTTGAACGTAGGCTTCTTTACGCAAAATTACGGCTATTTGCGGAAACGACGTGATTGATAAACTTGATGCCAAAGAATTAGTCGAACCCAGACTGGTCGATTCGTTTCTCCTGTATTCATCCAGACAAGAGAGTTACGTTTGAATACTAGAGTACGGTATTTTTTTTTTTTTTTTTTTGTAAAATTACCACTGGATTAATTTTTTTTTATTTTTTGTATTCAATGTACTTATTTGTCCTGTGAATTTTTTATGTACTCATTCATAACGTGTGAGATGTTTTAAATATATTCCTGTGCCATATATTATTTTTTACACATGTTTATCTATGTTACAAAATGTATACTCGTACTCGCGCATTATATTGTTTTTTATTCAGTCATTCATTATTATTATATTCGAATAAGCCTAGCATATAATTTATCGATAAGTTTGTTTTATCGTACTCGATTTATTTTCAAATTAAATAATACTTATTCTTTTACATCAATTCACTATTTCATGTTATCATGGCTTACGTTCAGATATCCAACCGGGTGAATAACTTTTGTATTTTATATCGAAATAACGTAAACGCTCGTCTTCATTTATGACAATTTTTCTAGTATAATTTGAATATTTATTCCTGATATTCGATCATGGTACATCTTCCTCAGACACCTCTAAAGCATATGCACAATGTTTCAGGATAAAAGTAAGGGATATCAGCCCGCACTAGGCAACACCTGCAGAGTATGTGTATGTATGTTTGCCGAGCTGCAGGGGCCAAGCTACTCTAATTCAAATTAAGTTTATTTCCAATGACATATTTGTTTTTCAAGCGAGTGTAGCTAGAGAACAAAAATAAGTAGATTTGGAATTTTTCGGGGGAAAAGAGAATTTTTATCTAGATTATTACGATATAATTATTTTTTGTAATAGTAGTGCAGAGTTGATAAAATAATGCGAAAAGCAACACTCGCTTGAAACATACATGAATAATCATTCATTTCAGGTTTTCCAATGTCGTATAAGTTGCCTAATGCGTACTTTCGCAGGCATTCATACGAAAATGTTTTAATATTCGTAGATTTCTTTTTCATATTCCAGTTCGTCGACCTCGAATCTACTCGTACTACAAATTTCAGCCCGATCAAAGCTAAAAATAAATTCGTGCAAAAATGGCAATATCCTCAAAATAGAAGGACTAAAAATCGTTGAAAATCGACGTTTCACATGTCCAGGAAGGGGTGTTCGGACCTCGCGAGTCCGAATATGTGGTCAATTTGACGATGGGACGCGTACTTCTCGAGATATTCC
>FIZR01022064.1:0-12235 GCA_900060175.1 Ferrisia virgata
TCAATAATAGTTAATTGTGGAAAGTGAATGCCAAATAGGCAGTGCTTTGGAAAAAACCACGAAAAAAAAAAAAATGATAGTGTCAACAAATATATGTCAGAAGGTCGCCAGTAATATGTCGTTCAAATGTCACCTGATTCTCAAAAATTCGCCAAAAATATACCACTTTTGTGCCATGGAACATTGATGGCGTTTCTCTGATTTAAAATTGATGCAGTAATTACAATGCCTATTAAAGTAGGCGGTGCCATCATTATTCTGATTGATTAAAATTTTTCAAAGAGGGATCCAATGTGTACTGACTTGAAAGTGAGGCGTTGCATGACACCAAACTGACAACATTTGCACAACAGGCATCTAAATCTGGAGGTGTGAGTATTTGATTTTAGTTGCCGTTGGAAAAAAATAAAAAATAAGTATTGTGTACCCAAAATTAGTCTTAATGGTGTTCTAAAGGCAAAAATGGAGTAGCTAGTGTCCAGTTTTAAGGGGATTTTATGTACGAATTTCCAATCCGTCACACAGATTTGGTAGCTAACCAACAAATGGTTTTTTTTTCAGTCTGGAATTTTCCATTTCCAAACTGCATTTGCAGAATTTCAAAAAGGTGAAGTCTGCTTATTTCAACCGCTTTCACAAATCGAGCTAAAATTTCAAGTTAAACGTGCCTATGCGTTTTCGTTAAAAACACGCACATTATTTAATCATATTTTCCATTTTTTTTTTTTTTTTTTTAAACAACATAATTTAACCATAATCACGTTAAATATCAACTACAGGTCAGTTGGTCAAGCTGAAAATAATTTCGCAAATGTAATTTCCAAAAGAGCGTCTCCAATAAAGAGAAATTCCACTGAGAAAAAAAAAGTACCAGAAAAACAACACTTCTCTTTTCCCAATAGAAAAAACATTTTCGAAAGAATATCCATTTGTATAGATTTTTCCGATATTTAATGTCGTTTCTTCAGCTTCGCAAACCAATCCAGGACGCAATTCTTGGTTTAGATGGATAAAACGACTCCATCCGAGTGCACACGTTACTCTGCAATTAACCCTCGTCGAATACAAAAACCGAATCATCGCGCCGGCCAAAAATAAATATAAAACAAAACAGTGGTAGTCGTTGTCGCAGTCGTCCTTCCTCGTCGTCGTCGACGACGAATAAGAGAAGGAAAACAGAACTGAACAGAAACTGAGCACAAATATATGTATATATATATACATATATATACACTGTAGGTATAGGGAAAAGTAGAGAAAGGAAAAAAGACGACATAGATGATGTCGACTACGAGGACGAGGACGACACGAGCGAGCGAGGCGAAAACGCATTACAAAAAACAGTAAAAGTGGAAAATTCAACGGCAACAACGACCGACGACGATAATACAAAATGAGTTTAACTTAAGCGTATGGAAGATTTATTTTAATGAAACGTTGAATTTATGAAGATCGTCGGGGGCTACGAAAATGGTGTTCCCGAGGCACTTAGGGTGCAAAGGGTAATGCTGTTTACCCCGAAAACGAAGGGTGCTCTAGTCGTAAATCTGTCAACGTATAACGCTAACATGGCGATGAACAGGTCTGCGCTCCGTTTCATCCCGTCAGCCTGTGCGTCACCCGGAGACTCATTCTTCAAGTTTTACTGCTTCAAGCGTCACTCTTTTCTCTGCTGATATCGCTCTTCATTCTGTTTCCTTTCTTAATAAAACCGTACCCGTACCCGTACCCGTACCGTACCGCAGTTCGCCTCCGTTGCCTTTATGGCATGTACACTACTATGTCAGTGATGACCAGAATTTTTCCTTTTACCATTTCTTCTTCCTTTCTTTTATTCCTTCTTTCCTTTCACATATTTACCTACTACTTATTTTTCCGCTAGTACGTGTATTTTCCAGCAGCATCTTACCAAGAAAGTTTTTCATTTCATCGATGAAATGCATCCCAAAACTTATAGGTACCAACTTACTCTGAAAAAATACGATACATTCGAAATGTGTACTCGTATCATCTACCTACCTAACAACCTACCTAACCATCTACCACCCTCCTATCAATGTTCTTTAATGCTTTGTTTCAATTACGTGGCCCTTGTACAAATACATACTATAACACTGTAGAGGGTGCGAAAATGGTGCGAATAGTTGTGCAAAAGCTTGGTGGTAGTATCGTCGGTTCAGTGGTTTTTACTTTCTCTTTCTCTCTATCTATGCCAGTCTGTCTCTCTCTTTTTCGAGTACCTCATTGCGTGGTCGTTTACAGCCACGTTGTCTATAAATTTCAAATGTTGAAATTTGGTTAGATGGGCTTTTCAGTTTTCACCAACATAGTGGAGTGAAATTCGTCATTCCTATTCTTGGTATTTTTGCCCCATAAAAACTGGTATCGTATATACGTAAATGCAGTAAATACGTATACTTGGCTGAATTTTTTTCGTCAAGCATCTGTAGCATTGTGAAATTTAAAGATGATCAATATTTTCAAGTATTTAACGTTATTTATTTTAGTACCAAGGCGAAACTTACTTTACACTTATCATTTTGAGTTCTGTTCCATCTTTCATTCTTGCCTCGCTTACAGTTCATCTTCCATCGTGAATGATCAATTTTTCATAGTACTGCAAAAAAATACCTGAATTTTAAAGATTGTATTTCCGGGCAAGTTAATTACTCTACTGCTACTTACTTAGATTAACCTTGCGGGTTTTAATTCAATGATCACGTTTTCCAATGAATATTTTGCAACATAAACAATCATACATATAAAACTGTAAAAAATTCCACCAAGTTTAAATTCCAAGCAGTATTACCCAGTTACCTTTTCTTCCACATTAACCGCAAAATAATTGCAACCTGTTTTGGCAACAAAAAAAAATATATATGCTGATTAAAAATCTAAAAGAATAATACCTTTCACCAAAACCTTAAACATTATTAAACGTCTACAAAGCCTTCTATCATTTTATAAAAAATCGAACTAATTATAATCAAAATTAAGAACATAACTATTTCCTAGTATTTATAGGTAACAAAAGGTTACCAAACATTAATTAAATACCAACGAGTACACTGCGTGGCAAACCACAGGTGATAATTCACTTCATTATCGAACCGGTTCTCCGGAAACACAATCCACCGCATGTCTGATCGAGTTTACATTTTCTTTTCAAAATTGACACATATCTAAAATACGAAGACCAAACAAAAAATACATCGCAATGCGTTGATTTTTGTAAAATAAAAGAGATACGCAAATTTATCCATTTACCAAATAAAAAAAGGAATGCTCTACAATATTTTTTCATGATCTGTGGTACGAGTACAGCTGGGTATTAAAGTGAACAGCTGAACCTCCCAAAAAACAGATCTAGGACACTTATTTAATCTACATACCAAATTTGAACTCACTAGCTCAATTTGAAGAGGCGACATGGCAAGGATAAATTCCATAAACAAGAAAAATTGCCCAAAAACTACTTTTTTGGGCCCATGAGGGAGTGCGGGCTAGTGATAATTTTCAGTTATGTTATATGTACCTGTATATATCTTGTGAGAGTAGTGTATTGCATAACGTTTCGTTCTAATAATTTTATTTTAATTTAGAACCGTATAAATTTATACATTTTAAAATAAAATTATACGATTGACCTTTATTTGAAACTCAAAGTACGAAGTCGAGGCTTATTCTTTTAATATTTCAACCTGAGATCATAAAATGAACCACTACTCTTCTCTTCATTTCTTTTTCACTTTTTTTTTTTTCTCACTCAGCACAAAAATTTTGTTTGGTATATTAGAACTATTAACTCATACCCCTCCACAAATCCTAGGCGTGTGAGCATTTCAATTCACCCTGCTCTGACACAAGTCTAAATTTCATCAATAGTGACATAATTTTAGTACAAAAAACTTATGACTTTTTTATAGGTAATGATAAGAATCAATTTTCTTGGCACTTTTTTCACAACGTTCATGTTGACATTCAGGATGTTAGTGATATGAATATTGGTGGTCAACTATTGATAGTCCACTGTTGACAGTTCAGATCTTCATGGTCTGGATATTGATGAGTCATATATTAAAGGTCTGTGTTGTGGTAGTAATCTGTTGACAGTCCACTGTTGACAGATCGCATATTCAGCAGTCTTTACAAGCAAAGAGTAAACATCGAAAGAATGTCAATTTTCTGATATTTTAATCGTAATTGGTACAATTTTTTTTCTTTTTTTTTTTTACTTAATGCATGTCACTCAAAAAATTGTTTTCCGGGGTCAAGTTATTTAATTTTCTGCAAAATTTCAACTTACAATCATAAAATCAATCCAGAGTCAAGGTCAAATGTTATGGGTCAATTTTAATCGTTGGCTCGTATCCATGTCCGCGGTAGGCTATCTGGCCTGTCTAGTGTGAGGTGGGACTTACGGAAGATGAGCCTGAGGTGTCGATGAATTTCTTCCTCGGTCTCCTAATTCAGGGTCAAGGTGAACAGCTGACGGGTTAACTGATAACGACATTTCAACTTAAAATCATAAAATCAATCCTTCATAAAATCCGTCCACTAATGTCATTCCAGACCATCAAAATCTGTCCACTAATGTCACTCCAATGATGACGGTTAACTGCTGGCGATTTTTCGAGAATGCACTATCAAACATCCTTCAATGTTAAACTAATTTTCCTCAACATTTCAACCTAAAATCATAAAATCAGTCCTTCATAAAATAAGTCAACTGATGGAATTTTAGGCCATCAAAATCCATCCACTGATGATGTCACACTGTTGATGGTCCACTAATGTCATTCGATGATGGTGGTCAATTGGTGGCGCTGTACTGTTGACAATTTTTCCGGAATGAGCTATTAAACATCTTCCGATCTTAATAATGATCTGTGTACTGATGGTCCTGATAATGATGGTCTAGAAATTGATGTTCAACTGTTGACAGTATGGATCTTCATAGTCTGAACATTGATGGTCCACTGTTGACAGACCAGATCTTTGTGTCCTGAATACTGATGATAATCCAAATAATAATGGTGTAGATATTGATAGTCTGGCTATTGATGGTCCGCTGCTCGCAGTCTGGATCTTCATGGTTTGATGTTAATGATCAGAACATTGGTGATCGACTATTGATCATTTGGATACTGACGATGGTCTAGATATTGATGGCATGTGTATTAAACTATTGATAGTCAACAGTTAACAGTCCACTGATGACTGCTAGGATGTTCATGGCCCACATATCAATGGTCAGAACATCGATGGTCAACTGTTGACAATGTGGATCTTCAAGATTCAGGTACTGATGATGGACCAGATAACAATGGTGTGAATATTGATGGTCAACAGTTGGTAGTCCACTGCTGATGGCTTGGATGTTCATAGCCCAGGTATTAATGGTCAGAAACATTGGCGGTTAATTGTCATAAGAAAAAAACAATGAGGCATCAATGCGAGAGGTATTGTCAGAGTGTGTCTTTATTTGTCAACATCATACACATTCGATATCATAATAACAATAATTTAGAAGGTTGCATATTACCACCTCGTAATACTACGAGTATTTTTTTCCTTTTTCTTTTTTTAAAAAATTAACACGAAAAATTTCCACATCCCAAAAAAATTTGATCATCATGTGAAATCCTAACCACAAAATTTTGATATCAAAAACGTACAACATTCTGATACAATTCCATTGCTCTTGAAATATAAAATTTTAAATCAATTTTAATTGTCACAATCGTCTGTTTTGGAGAGCAACATATCTCGAAATTCTAGGAATTTAATTTTTTGTGATGTCTTTGTAAATGTATCACAAATCTGCTCCGTTTCTTTCAAAAACTTTAAAATTACTTTCCTTCTTGCAATCTACCTTTGCAGTCTTTGTTTGTCGACATTGTACACATTCGATATCACAATAACAACAATTTAGGTGGCCACATATAACTATCTCTTAATAACTGTTGACTGTCTAGGTCTTTATATTCCAAGAACTGATGATGGTCCATAAAATAATGATTTGGATATTGATGGTCAACAGTTGACGATTCACTGCTGACAGCTGGAATCGTCATGGTACAGATAATAATAGTCAGAACGTTGGTGGTCAGCAGTCAACAGCTGACAGTCTGGAACTTCATGGTCAATATATTGGTGATGTTCCAGATAATAGTGATCTGGGTATCGATGATCAATTATTGATGGTCTACTGCAAACAACCCGGATCTCTCTGATCAGGACACTAATGGTCAAAGTAGTGATAGTCCACCATTGACAGTCTGGATCTTCAAGTCGCAGATACTGATGACGTTGATGGTAAGAATCTGGACATTGCTAGTCCACTGTTAATGGTCAATTGTTGACGCCGAAATATATCTGACACGGTCAGAAATGGTCTTAATGATCTACTAGGACACTAAACAGATTTTGCTGATACTGTCTTCTCATCTGCCATAAGTTGATAGACCTTAATAGTCTGGTTTTTATTGACAATATGACAGAAAATCTGCTTAATAAGATCTGAACTGATGATGGTCCAGAAAATAATGATCTGGATATTGATGGTCAACAGTTGACGATTCACTGCTGACAGCTCGAATCGTCATGGTGCAGACAGTAATAGTTAGAACGTTGGTGGTCAGCAGTCAACAGCTGACAGTGTGGAACTTCATGGTCAACATATTGGTAATGTTCCAGATAATAGTGGTCTGGATATCGATGATCAATTTTTGATGGTCTACTGCAAACAACCCGGATCTCTCTGGTTAGGATACTAATGGTCAAAGTAGTGATGGTCCACCGTTGACAGTCTGGATCTCCATGTCGCAGATATTGATGGTGTTGATGGCAAGAATCTGGACATTGCTAGTCCACTGATAATGGTCAATTGTTGACGCCGAAATATATCTGACACGGTCAGAAATGGTCTTAATGATCTACTAGGACACTAAACAGATTTCGCTGATACTGTCTCCTCATCTGCCATAAGTTGATAGACCTTAATAGTCTGGTTTTTATTGATAATATGACAGAAAATCGGCTTAATAAGATCTATTGCGTACATTTAAATACACAAGAATTAGGTAGGTATAGGTACTGGGTAATTATAAGATTGATACCCGTTATACTTTGACCTGTATCAAAAAACAATTATCAAAGACACCAATAAGTCCCAAACAAGGAAAGAATTTAAAGTCAATTAAGATGAAATCTATCTTTACAATGAATGCCTCTTTTACACTTCCCAAACAAAGCGTTAGTTACGTACTACGCATGTTTCAAATCAGATGAAATAAAAAAAGAAAAAAAAAATACATTTCGCCAATAAGCAATGATAGAACAGGTTTAAACGAGGTGACTTGATCGGTATTTCATAAGGGTATGATAACTGCACACAGTGCACACTTTACCGTTTTTACTCGTACTTGTCATTCGAGCATTACGCGCAGAGAGCAATATTTACTGCGGTATTTGTGCGTGCATGTGTATATTTTTTTATCTAAATAGGACCGAAAAAAAAAACCCATGAGCGGCCCATTTGGTACCTAGTTGTCAAGTCGATGATTGATTGTACGACTTCTAGATTACGACGGAGAGTATTAAATCATAAGAAGTGGTTGGTTTTCGTTTTTATTGTAGAATAAAGTATGACGTTAGTTATTATCATGCAAATCTAGTTTTTCGCTGGGTATACGATACGTACGAACGTATATACTGTATATGACTTCCTTTTGTCGAATAATGAATTCGATATAGTACATGTACATTTTATACATGTTACATATAGCTCTAGGTACGAATATATCATACTATATATTTTATATAAGCATCTATTTAAAGTAACAATAATAAAGCGCGCAGAAGTGGAGCATAATTTTATGCCAATTAAGAACTTACCTATACAGTGCACCTCTTTAAACTGGCCCAACGCTGTATACATAGGTAATAGGTACCTACATACGTAAACGTAAAAGGGGTAATTTTTTTTTTCACGCTTCCTATTTAGCTGCGGTACGTCTTCTACGTGTACCATACGATCCTATCCTTCTGCTGGTTGTTGAATTGACGTACCAACATACTAAAGTTTGTACGTATCAAATATTCATTACCCGTCAGCAATAAATTTTCATTAACTATACCCGGTTCGCATTTCAGGGTTTTGATTTTTTTTCCCTTTCTACATCTTTCGTTCTTTATTTTTATTTTTATTTTTTTTTCCAGCAACGCGTACCCGTGGTTCTTTGCTAATTAAAAAAGGTTCAGTCTTATATGTAGTGTATAGTTGAAGTTGATGAAGGGTGAACTGAGTCAGTCTATGTGGGCTTTTGTTTCAATTGTTTCATTATCGTAGTATTTCGTGGCTGGTATCTGCGTCGAAGTTGGTAGCTGTGTAGGTAATCTTAAGTTGGTGTCGCGTTTAATTTCAAATTCATCCTCGTCGTGTACTTACTCACCTACCTATCTACGAATACGTATACCATACCACGATGAAATATACAAATGGCGAGTATATACGACCCCGTAAAATTAAGATTTAATCTAAATTCTACCTGATGCAGAAGATTCGTTCCAGCAGGGTACCAAGACCTACAATACACAGACACTTTGATAATCAATTCTGTCTTATATGTACGTATCGTATACCTACCTAGTTAAATTTCAACTACATTTATACCTCTTTTAACTTTCATTCGAAGTAGTAGCAATTGCGCGCACGATCAAACGAGGGTGGCTTTGATAATACAACGCCTCCTCCGTAAACCGCACCGTTACTCTGTTCATTCAACATATCTTCAAATTTAAAAACCATACACGAAGCAAGTACGTGGAAAGAAGTAAAAGAATATACTACCCATTTTTTTGAACCATTTCACTAATTCATTTCAAGCACTAATCTTACCAATAGAAAAAATCATCAAACCAAAATAAGAGATCTATAGGTTTTGTCAATTGGCCAAGATCATGGGTGGCTAAAACAAGGCCAGTTGAATGATAAATGAACAGAACCAAAAATGCGAGAAACATCCTATATTGAATTTTCTTACATTACGAAGGTGTATTTAAGAGGGGCGAAGGGGGGGGGGGGCTAAGGCTTCCTAATGTTGAAATAGTCACCATAGAAAATTTTTCCAATTATGTTAAATTTCATACGAATGAATAATGACTAGAAATGTTTTGAAATCGATTTAAATTTTAAGAAAATATTCACAGCATTTTGAAAACTGATAGGAATATCGAAATATAGTAGAACTGAAAAATAATTCCGCTATAAATCTTGTTTTTCCCTGGTAAAATTCACAAAATTAGTGGCAGGCAGATGAGGCCATCCTGGATCAAAATTCAGATTTTCCCAAACTGTGCAGGGTGCAAAGAGGGGGAAAATCGTAATGATTTTCGATTCCAAACCAATCGAAAATGAATCAAAAGTTACATGTCACAACCAAAAATCAGCTTTCTATGTAAATTAGTAGGGGAGAAATTAAAGATGCGGAAGAGGTATGCATCAGTTATTCTCTTCCACCCTCCCATTTGAGTTAAGATGCTAAAATTTTCCAAACAGATGTAGCAAGTTCCTTGAATATGCTGTTTTGGGATTTCAATTTTCAAGTCCCTTTGTATGCCTTAAACCCCCCCCCCCCACCCAAAAAATGGTTATTTTGCTAGGTTGGGTTTATTTTTTACCTTATATTCCTTTTAAATATAGCGCTGGAAGTTGAGATTTTCTGTGTAATTTAGTAGGGGTCCTAGATTGGTCATTTGAGTGTTTCAACTTTTTAGCCGACTTACAACCCAACCCCCACCCCCTTTTATATTACTACAAAAAAATAGCTTCTCAAGAGGCTGTTGCTATTTTTCGAGTTTACTCGTTCCATATCTCTCCTCCAAATTGACCGGAGAGGTTGCAATTTGACATGTACATTTGGTAGAGGACCTGAATAACTCCCTTAAATCGCTTAACAAAAGGGGGAGCTTAAAATTTGGCATCAAGATTTACTAGAAGTCCTGAATATGCCTTTTGCGGATTTCAATTATTCGCCCCAAAATCAACTTCCACTTTTACTGGTATTTTTAACAATCGAAAACCACCTAAAATTAAATTCTTACCCTTTAAATAAAGCTAACGTGTGAGGTGTCCGAATCAGGGTAATTTGACCTGCTGAGCACGAATTTGGAGTTGATTTTTTAATTCAACCATTTCGGCACAAATAATCATAAATATCTATTCATAAAACTGTAAAAAAAAAAAAAAAGGCGGAAAAGCATTTTAAAAATGAGTAAAACAGTGAAAAGAAGATTAAATCCCATAAAAATGTTTGATATGTCATAATAGTTGAGAAATATATCAGAAAGATGTGTAAAAGTAAAGTTAGTTTAAATTGTGTGAAAATAGTTTAAAATGACATTAAATTACATAAAATACCGTCTAATTCAAAATCCAATAAAACTTAGATACGGTTTGCTACAATTTTCGCAAATTTTTCTAAATAAGTAATTTTTATTATACTTTTCCACATCGTCAGCGTCACTCAAAATATTATAATATTTTTATTAATGTTCTACAGATGAATATCGGCCAATTTTTACAGAATTTTGTAATTTTGAAAAAAGTTTCATCACTGAAGTATTGTTTGGATTTTAATTAAACTTTCACTTATTCCATTCATTTGTTATTCCAGCTTCTTCCCCACTCAAGATCTCAATTTCAGCCAACATGATCGGTATGGAATATGGTAAACTCAGTTCAAAGCCCTACTACTAAAACTTTTCAATTGTGTAATCAAAAACAATATTCCAAATTAATATGAGAAAGAGAAAGAGAAAGTGAAATCGAAATTACATCATAGGACGCACCTCACCTACCTAGTACCTAGCATACTACGTAGTTACTCTTAAATAGGTAGGTATCCAGCAACCAGCATCAAATCGAATGAAACAACGTAGCGGGGTTAATTTGGTTTTATTCAAAGCGCGAATAATGTCCACTCCAAGGGCGAAAAGTCTTCGGTTATTTATAAAGGACACGCATATAGACACGCGGAACGCAGGGTGTAAGGAAAACGAGCTTCTGTGTCTGCGTTCCCTGATTTGGTTCGTATACTCACATTGTAACAATCCCTTGTTTACAAGAACGTTTTACATTTTGAATGAATTATGAGCTCAAACAATGGACGACGACGACGAAGACTATAAACCTGCGCTCTGTACTCTTCTACTCTGCGTTTTATCGTCCTCCTCTTCATTATAAGTTTAATCTTAAACGACGGCGAATGGCCCATATATTAAGTAAGCGTCACGAAATTATCTTTTTCTTCTATTCCATTCCATCCCATTCCATTTCGCCTCTTTCGGTCGTCCCGCAGTAGTTAAATTTTATGAAAACAACGTATCGCCACCACCACCACCACCACCATCCTACCCTATATAACTGCTACTGCTGCTAGTAGTATACTTTTCATTCCGATGCAACGATGATGCCCCTTTTCCTGCCGCTTTTTTCCTTTTTCTTTCTTTTTCTTTTTTTTCTCTCTCTCTCACTCTCTCCTTTTCTACAAATCAACCAACGAACCGAGCATATATTTGTACTTACATATACGTGTACATTGTATACTGCAAATACTATATATTGGTGTTTCAAAATTGCTACCGTCGATATCTTTTCGTGTAATAGTACTACATAAAAATGCGTCGCAGAAATATGTAGATTTAAGGGTTGCAGAATAATATGCATGTAGAATTGTAGCTCAAATGTATTGATTAGTATGCGGCTTTCCTCATTCCTTTGCCATGTGTCAGCTTCATGCTCACTACATGCAGGTCGACTGATTTGATTGGAAGTCTTGATCAATTGGGCTAAGGAGAGAGGCTGGAAAACCTCTGACTTTCCTTTTAGTCGCCTCTTACGACAGGCAGGAATTGCCGTGGGAATATTCTGTCCCGTTCCCACACGGGAGAGGAGCTGATCAGCGGGAAATAGACGAAGAAAAAGATACTGTTGGTAGAAGAGAAATGGTCACAAGAAGGAGGACGTAAAGAAAAGAAATTCTGAATTATCTAATGATCTTCAATTTACATTCCATATTCTTTCAGAGGGATGATACTATTGAAGTAAACACTGCCTTACGAAATGTCATCTTGTGTTGTATGGGTTTTTTAATGCCAAACACATGTTAATTAAAATTTTGAGTTGGGCCTAGAAATGCCTCACCGGTCGTCGTATGGAACACTATTTTTT
>FIZR01022065.1:0-22549 GCA_900060175.1 Ferrisia virgata
AAAAAGTGACCAATAGTGACTTTACTCGAAAAAAGTGACCAAGTCACTAAAAAGTGACCTCGCTATGATGCCTGTACTGACGGTCCATACCTAATTTCAACTTCCTAGCCCTGTTTGGAGGGGACTTATGCGAGAAACGAACATTAAAAATTGGAAAAATCGGCCAAAAAAACATATATTTAAAGCTGCAAGGAGGTGCAATGGAGCTGAAGAAAGTCAAGACCCCCCAAAATCACATTTAGTGGTCCCTACTAAATATATACATCAAATTTCAAGTTTCCAGCTCAATTTGGAGGGGAGTTATGCGAGAAACGAACTCAAATAATAGGAAAAACCGACCAAAAAACCTCATATTTGTGGCGGGGGGGAGGGGAAAGAAATAGGGCTGAAAATTCGAGACTCTCTAAAAGGCACGTTTAGGGTCTTTACTGAAAGTACATACCAAATTTCAACTTCCTAGCTCAATTTGATGGGAAGATAGGGGAGGAATAGTCCCTTTTCAAGGTCAAAAAGGGGAAAAGCTCCCTTATTTCCCCTCCTAATTGACTTGGGAGGTTTTTTTTTGGATACGGTATACAACTCTTGATTTTCTATTAATTGGCTTAGAAAAGGACAATTTTTGCGTTTTTGACCTCTCAACACCCCCTCCCCCAAATTTGGACATGGCTGAATTTAGACCCCAAGTTCATCCCCACTCATTTATATCTAATCCGTCGCCAAACTGAGCCGGTTGACCGAATTGGAGCGATTTTGGACGGTATCAAGTGGAGTAAATGATTTTAACTTTTCAGAAAAAAAAATAATAAAAAAATAAATATAAATATCTGACATAATCGCCTTAATGGTCTTCTAAGACCGCAAAACGGATTTTGTTGAAATCCCCCCCTCCCCTCATCGGCCGTTGGCCGATATACTGTAATTCAAAATGTGGCTGAGGAGTGGGAGGGGAGGGTTGTCCAATGTTTTGATTTTTTTTCTCACATAAATCTCCTCCAAATTGAGCTAGGCAGTTGAAATTTGGTATGTGTAGGTTTCCGATGTGTCTTTTAGAGATCTCGACTTTACAGCCTCATTACTCCCCTTCGTAGCACTAAAATGTAGTTTTTTTTGGTTGGTTTTCGTTATGTTTCAAGTTCCCCCTCCTCCCACCATCTTCCCATTGGGTTGGAAATTGAAATTTTAGTAGAAATCCTAGTCGTGCTTTTTGGCGATATCGACTTTTTAGCCCCATTGCACCTCTTCCCTACCCCTTATCGCTGATTAGGTGAAAAGCATCGCGAGTCAATGATTATCTTTCAATTTTCATAATCAAAATATCTCACATTCTTCAGCTTATTTCAAACCTCAAAACACCATTTTTCCTTTCCCAAGTACTCTTTTTTATACTAAAAAAAAAAAAAATCAATACAACAAACAAACCCATGCTAGACTTTACTTACAATGTAAGTTTTCAAACGAATTTTTTTAAAAATTTTCCACTCACTCGGAATGGACTTTTTTTTCTCTCACTTCATGTCCAAAGCACCCAGCTCACATTATCTCATTCATTTTTACCATCTTTTTAACCCTTAAAAGATACCATTACCTTAGCATATTCAAATTTATTCCCAACACTCTTTTCTCCTCGCTGCGCTTCTTCGCGTAACAAAACCTCCTGCATGTAAGAAAGCACTGTACACACATTAGACAACTTCAACTCGTTGGTAATATAATCAACACCGTGAAATTCGACACCTCTTTCTAGATACGCATCTACATAGCACAAAATGAAATACACAAGTACCTACTTGTATGTAGATGTAATCACACTATATACTCGTATACTCACACTACACAATATCGTGTAATGCCAGCATCACGATACTCCAATGGCCTATTCAGCCTTACCTCTTTTAATAGGCCGATAAAAGCACACATAATATACCAAGTTAGTCTCACGAACTTACACGAAAGAAACCCTTTGGTATATCTGTCGTACTTCATGTACCAAAGTCAGCGTATAAGTATGTACTAGTTATATTGGTTAAACCTTTCTCAGCTTTCTCACGTACCCAGCTATTGGAAAAAAAAAATTGTCCTCGTTTCTACGTATTCTTATAGGTCTACACATTTACCTCCATATGTGAACTTACACAAGCCTATAAGCTAAATGGTAAGCTATTCAAATATATACCACAAACTTCGAAAACCCTACTCTCGAAAAATGAATGTGGAAAAAAGTAGTACATAAGAAACTGAGCGAACAACGTATGGAAATATAATAATTGAAAGATAAATCAAACCTTTACCAAGTATTGGTATTATACCTGCATCGTGTTTGTCGCCTTTAATTAATTCAGAAATCATTTTTCTTCAAAATAATACGCATCACGTAGACCTAGGTTTGGTAAGTCTAAGTACACAGGTAGGTAGAATTAAATACTGTATAAGAAAAGCATAAAAAGCAAGCACTCTTTGACACGACGGTACATCTTCTTCTTCCAACAGTTCGGTCACCCTTTATTATTTCTTAGGCTGTTTAGGACGAACCGCGGGATACCGAATATGTAAAAAGGAAAAAAGGGTACACCTAGGTACATTTTACCCTTTCCTTTCTTCGGTACAAAGGGAAAAATTTGCATGTGTAAAAATCCGGCACCATTGCCGATTGTATACGTCAGTCAAAACGATCGAACGTCGAAGAGGTCACAGGAGGGGGCAGCTGGCACACGAATCTTCGAGTTACAAGTTGCAACTTTCTACAATATAATATTTGCACCTGGTGAATCTGCGCCACGTATACCATAAAACCCTATCTTTGGCAATTAGGCTACATACGAAGGCAGTAGATATGGGGACATAGACACACGCAGATAAGATGAAGCGACTACGACGAGCAATGCACCTTTTCGTATGTACAGGTATATATTATATAGATGCGGAAAAGGCTCGTCTCTGTCTCTTTCTCTCTCTCTCTCTCACACACACACACATAGCACATGCTAAATTGGCTGCTGCTCGATGATCGAGAAATGCAAAACATCTGGCTCATCTTGTTTCATCTCATCTCATCGCACAAGCGCACAGCACCATAACAAGAATCGGTTCAGTTCCAATTGAAATGGCGAGGCGAATTTTCATTCTGGTATTTTACCGCCTACCTCTTCTCTTCTCATCTCATCCTGCCTTAGAATTAGATTACTTTTGGGTGAAATGGGTTAAACTATCGAGTTGCCAGTAGGGAAGGCGCAGGCACAGGCAAGACTTTGACGATGGTTGTACCAGAATAGGGTGCGTATGCGGATCAAGATCCACACCACACCACACACACACACACAGCACACAGGCACAGAGAGGCTGTGTGGATGAAGACCAGTAGAGCATACACAGTCTCACTGTAGCTATTAGGTGAGACGAAGATAGAACCATACGAAGATACACGCGATAGAGCTAGAGCTGTAAAAGATAGAAAGGAGGAGGGCAAGGCAGACAGGGTAGAAAAAAGGTACCAACGATAGAGAGAAAGAGTAAGAGAGGGAGGGAGAGAGAGAGGATAACGGGCGGTTATATTAAACATGTGGCAACTGGTCCTGCAGGCTAAAGCCACTTTCCATTTCTATCCCCAAAACACTACTACTACGACTACGACTACGACGACGATGTCGAGCAACTTGATCCAGTGCATCATATCTACATTCACTTAGTGACTAGTCACCAGCACACATACACACCAGTACGAGAGAGATACCTAGACCTATACCGGCGGAGTGGAGTATGCAAACAGCCATACGAGAGTGGAGAGCTACATATACGTACACAGATGAGAGACCGGAGAGCGGAGGAGACCCTCGATACAGCGGCAACAACACCAACCAAACACTAGTACACACACAACACCATTCTGTCCGCCACTTCGTCTTCTACTTCTTATTCTGCGTTTCTGCTGCGTTCTTCTTCTGCCTGTGCTGGTTCAAAAGAAACCCAACAAACGCAGCTGTCGTTGTACGCCGCCCTGTACACCCTGCTCCGACTCCTCGAGAGTTCGGCTTCCAATACAACAAAACCCGGCCCCGGCGAGCGACCTCTTCCTCTTGGCGTAGTTGCCATTTCGAAATGGTACATAAAAGAGCGTCGAGCCGCGTACCTCGACTAGCCCCCCATAATGGTAGTGTTGTTACCACTACGCCGAAACTACTCCGCTCTTCCACTCTCGCTCTGCTAGGCTCGCGTTCGCGTGTATGAGTAATAAAGTTCTCCTGTCTTGTCCTATCCTCCTATTCTATCCTACTACACATATAATATCCAACATATCGTACTGTACATTATTACATACGTATACGTATACACACGTATTATATATATACATATACATATATATATGTATAGTAGGTATACCTAAGTTGCAACGGTGCCGCCATTAACAACGTGTATTATACGACTACGACTACATACGACGACTACGAGTAAGTGTATATACCGGTTATATCGTATAAACCAACCAACCACGTTCTTACTTACAGCTCGTTTACTGCCGCCGGAATAAATATAAATAAGTATTAAAAAAAATAAAAAATAATAATAAAAAAAAAAAAAAAAAACACGTAAAATTATCATTTTGTCCGGTTCTTCTTCTTCCAAATGTTGTATAAATATGTTAATAATTTTTTTTTCCCCTTCCTTCAAATACTCATACAACCACCTAGTACCTAGCTACCTACTGTAACGATCGTACCAGTATTGAGTATATACCTATGTATTTTTGCATCACCCCTCGCTCCATTTTTTTTTTCGCTATTACAATCATCGTGCTAGTATACTGAAAAAAAAATTTCACCATGACCGTAATACCTAAAGAGTCAGATTTTGTTACAATAAAAAGGTTATCCGAATTGTTCCATTCATGAAATAAACGATAGGTACGCTCTGTGGTGTTTTTCTTAATCAATATGTTATATCTAGGACTCCTCTATTGAATCTAGATATAAAATTTCAACCCTCTGGTACAATTTGGAGAGAAGATACGGGAAGGATAAACTTGAAAAATACGAAAAACCGTTAAAAAAAATACTTTTCCAATACTGCGAGGAGGTGGCAAAGCGACTGAAAACTCAAAAATCTCCAAAACTTACCTCAACCATCCTTACCAAATCTACATTCCCTAACACAATCTATAGAGTTGATATGGTAAAGACATGCTCAAAAAGTAACAAAAATCAAGGTGAAATACTACTTTTTTTGGGGACTACGAAGAGGATACAATGTGGTTGAAAAGTTGTGCAGATATGGAGGGCTTCTCGCATATTCCCTCTCAGAATTGAAGTAGATGGTTAAACCTTGATACGTGGGTACTGAATGTGCCCTTTTTAAGAGTTTCGACTGTTCAGCAACCTCTTACCCTCTGATTGATCTGGCTGTTTAATTGCATACAAAATTTCCACCCTGTAGCATAATTTGAAGAGGAGAGATATGCGAAAGACAAGCTTGAAAAATGAACAAAAAAAAACGCAAAAAAATATCGAGATCGAAAAGTCGCAGCCGCTACTAAATTTACAAGCAAAATTTCAACCTTGTCGCATAATTTGGAGGCGAGATATGGGAAGGAAAAACTGAAAAAATAACAAATCCACCAAAACCAACACTTTTTCGTGGCTTTGAAGCGGCGCAATGGGGCTGAAAAGTGAAAGCTGAATACCAAATTTCAGCCTCCTATCTCAATTTAAAAGCGGAGATATGGGACGGACCAACTCCAAAAATTAGAAAAATTGACCAAAATTAATTTTAAGGGGCTACGAGGGGCTTTAATGGAACCGAAACCCCGAATCCCCCTCTCCCCTCCCCCCTAAAAGACACACCCACAACCTCTACTAAATTTACGTACCAAATTTCAACCCTATAGCTCAATTTGGAGGGGTGATATCAGAAGAACAAATTTTAAAAATAAGAAAAATCGCCCAAAAAATACTTTTTTGCTAATGCGAGGAGGTGTATGGGATTAAAAAGTCAACCCGCCTCCCCTCCCCAAACGCCAAACGCAACACATCTACTAAATCAACATGCCAAACTTCAACCCTGTAGCTCAACTTGGAGGGGAGATATCAAAAAAATAAATTTTGAAAATGAGAAAAATCAACCAAAAAAATACATTTTTAGTAATATGAGGAAGTGTATGGGGCTGAGAAGTCAACCCTCCCTCCCCTTTCCAAACGCAACAAATCTACTAAATCTACATGTCAAACTCCAGCCCTGTAGCTCAATTTGGAGAGAAGTTATGGATAAGACAAACTGGAAAAATAAGAAAAAACATCCATAAAAAACTTTTTTGGTTCTGTGAGGAGGTGCAACAGGACTAAAAAGTTAACCCCCCCCCCTCAAAAGACAAATCCGGCACCATCTACATACCAAATTTCAATCGTGTAACTCAATTTGGATGGGAAATATGGGAAAGACAAACTTCAAAAATGAAAAAACCATACAAAAAATACTTTTTTAGTGCAGCGAGGAGGTGCAATGGGACTGAAAAAAGTCAAAACCTCCTAAAAAGGACATCTATGACCTGTACATACCAAATTTCAATCTCATGCCTCACACTGAAGGGGAAATATGGGATGAATAAACTACAAAAATTAGAAAAATTGACCAAAATTAATTTTTTGGAGTAAAGAAGGTTGCAATGGGACCGAAAAATCAAACCCTCCTAAAACACACGTCTACAACACTTACTAAATCTACTTATCGAAGTTTCAACCCTACAGCACAATTTGGAGAGAAGATATGGGAAAGGCAAACTCAGAAAATGAGAAAAACCAGACAAAAAAAAATACTTTTTCAGTACTATGAGGAGGTGGAATGGGATTGAAAAAAGTCAAAACCTCCTAACCAGGGCATCTAAATCTACGAACTAATTCTAGTTTCATACCTAAAATCGCACAGGAGATATGAGAAAGACAAACTTGAAAAATAAGAAAAACCTACCAAATAAATGCTTTTCTGCTACTGGGAGGAGGTACAATGAGACCGAAAAAAGTCCAAAACTCCCAAAAAAGACATCCAGGACATCAACTAAATCAACGTACGAAATTTCAGCACCATACCTACAATTGTAGGGGAAATATGGGAAAGACAAAGTTCAAAAATTAGCAAAATGTGTGAAGGTGAAATGTGACTGAAAAGTCAAACCACCAAAAGGAAAATCCAGTACTCCTACTAAATCTACATACCAAATTTCAACTCTATGGCTCAATTTTGGAGGCGAAATCGCCTAAAAAAATATGTTTTTGGTGCCGTGAGGAGGTACAATAGAACTGAATAAAATCGAAACTTCCCAAAAAAGACATCTAGGATCTCAGTTAAATTTACATACTAAATTTCAGCCTCGTAGACAAATTGAAGGGAAGAAATGGAAAAGACGAGGTTGAAAAATAAGAAAAACCGTCCAAAAAATACTTTTTTGCTGTTTTAAGGAAGAACAATGGGACTGAGAGAGTTCGAAATTCCGAAAAGGTGCATCGACTATTTAAGGCAATAAATTTCAGCCGACTACTTCAATCTATGAATTTTAAAAATGAAAATAATTGCCTAAAAACTACTTTTTTGAGGCTGTGTAAGAGTACAATGGGTTTGAAGAGTCGAAACCTTCAAACGGTACATTTATCATCTCTACCGAATGTACATGTCAAATTCCAAATCCCACAGATCAATTTGAAGGGAAGATTTAAGGGAAATGATCTTTTTCCAAGTTGAAAAAGAGCGGAAATCTTCATATCTTCCATCCTAATCGACCTAGAGAGCTGATTTTAGGTTAAGTTATACAACTTCGGGTTTCTCTAGCGATTGGATCGAAAACAAACAAGTTCTGCAATTTTTGCCCCTCAGCACACGCTTTCCTCGAATTTTAGCAAGTCTAAATTTTGACCAAGGGTCATCCCCATCCGCATATATCTTGATTTCAGCCTTCGGGGGAAAAAAAATAAAAATAAATACCTGACTTGCTGGCCAAAAGTGACGATCCATAGTCTGGTTTTTTCTGACAATATGGCATAGAAAATCAGGCTAAAAATACCCCTACGAACATTCGCAAGCAGGTTTGCAGGTATATCCGATGCAGGAGCGCTACCACCCTGATAAATGTGATACGAACAACGACCACTGTGTTGGGCCTACTACACCCTCTACTCGAAATGTAGAACGAGAGAGAGAAATAGAGGTACCCTACGACTAGATACGTACATCTACATACTCGTATATATACATATATATGTACGTATACGTACACAGCAGCACGCAACCCTCGCCATATTCATTTCCGGTTCGCGTACTCGATCCTATTATCATGGTACTGTGTAAGGTCCCAGTACACCCTCCGTATAGTCTGCTGTTTTCTGCACTGTGCAGCGTGCACCCTGCAGTACCATACCAACATCCTATACGTATACTGCGAAGCTACATAGGCATATAGATACTGCCTTGTGGTATATCCCTCCACTCGTTTAATCCAAAATCTATTCGTAAATATTTACTTGTTCGATATCGGATACGCGTACGCCAACCAGCGCCATGCCATATGCACCGTGTAGCTTATTTTACATACTTATAGAACAATACATATTCGTTTGGAATTGAGCAACAAGTTTTTTTTTTTTTTTTTTGGCGAATGTAAATACACATTTATAGTCTGAATATAGTTGAAATAATCGTACTTGGGTGTACAATTATGATCATTTGGACGAGGTATAGGATAGGTGTGGGAAAAAGTATTCACTAACATGTTAGGCTGAAAATAAAAATATTGCACCGATATCCAAAGATCACGAGCTATTCTAGCTGATAGGATCCCATTATTGGTGGATAAGAGAATCTGCACAGTTGTCGTGAAAGAAAATCCGCAAAAATCGTGAAATCGTGAATGTTTTCTAACGAAAATACAACTCAATTTTATCGTTATACCAGAAAAGATCTTAAAATGAGATTTCAGAAATTTTCTACGAGCTGAAAAAGCAAAATATTCATAAAAATGAGGGAACGGGGGAAGGAGCAGAGAAAATCCATTTACTAACCAGCTTAAAATTTTGAAACGTAAAACATACCTTTGGGCGAGACGGGGGGGGGAGAGGAAATAGGAGGCTCGAATGAATCAATGGATTAACATTTTGTTTGAAAAATTTGAACAAAAAGTCCCAAATACTATTTAGGTACATTTCAGGAAATTTTCGCGAATTTTGCCAAGTCCTTTTTCATGATTTTCTGCAAGAAAAAAACTTACAAATCGAAAACCATTTCTTGGAATGAATTCTTTCGTATGTGACATTTTACCACACTTTAAGCGGTCGTTGATAAAACACATTGAACCAGTAGAGGGGACGAAGAGGTAATTTTTACAAAATCACAGGGCAAAATAAGAAAAACCTTTTTTTTTTGCGATTAAGAATACCTGGTATTTATGTAGTACGACCATTTGGCAATTGGTTTCATTTTCAAATTTCAAAGAATGAAAGATAAATTAAAAAATTTCAAGTACCTGACTTCATTCCAAACTCTTCCTCCATTCACCATTTTCGGTTTAAAAATTCAAAAAATTAGGTATTT
Source organism: Ferrisia virgata (assembly GCA_900060175.1). Lineage (NCBI taxonomy): Eukaryota > Metazoa > Arthropoda > Insecta > Hemiptera > Pseudococcidae > Ferrisia > Ferrisia virgata. Next base: position 9,562 of record FIZR01022065.1, read on the forward strand.
ATTTCTTGTTTTAATGTAAATTTTGAAGATTTGAAGATCGATGGAGGGAGGAGGAGGAGAAGGAGGGGTTAAATGATATTCTTTCGACTTCATTTGACTACTTATTCCACAGTCCCCAAACAAACAATGTGAAAATCAAGCAATCGTATGAAGTATCAACTTTGTCCACGCCGGACGAGGTAAAGGGGAACCAAGGGCGCAGTATTAGCCAAAAAATTGATTCAGACCCGGACCAAACTCCATAGTCATGATTAGAATAGACCCTGGCTCCCATCCTTCGACTCTAGAATCTATTGAAAAACTGACCGCGGAGTCTGGACTCAGAACTGATTCCACAGGAGTCCTTAAACTTTGACTCTCCACTTGATCTAACTCCGGGGTCACAATTCTATCGACATTCGACGATAATATCCAAATTTTTGAGAATCAATAAAAAATACAGTTTCTTCAATTTCAACATATGGCTTTTGACTCCAACATTACTCCAAAGCGATTCCAATGTTTACCTGTAACTCTACTAACACTCTGGAGTTGATTTAAAAATTCGTTGACCCCGATTCCCGGAGTCCGTAGTCAACCTGGAATCCAAATAATTCCGAAGTTATTTCGACTGCAACTCTAAAGTAGCTTCAGCTGAGGAGAGCAACCCAAAAAAAAAACGACGAAATGAGCTCAATTTGGTGGGGAGTTATGCGAGGAACAAAATCAAAAAATGAAGAAAATCGGCCAAAAAATTACATTTTTGAGACGGTGAGCGGGTGCAATGAGGTTTAAAAGTTGAGAACCCCCTCCCCTCCCCCTACAAAGCTTGTCCAAGATCTTTATTAAATCTACATATCAATTTTTGATTTCCTAGCTCAATTTGGATGGGAGTTATTCGAGGAGCAAACTCAAAACAAGCGAAAATCCGCCTGAAAAACCACATTCCTGCCTGGGCTGTGAAGGGGCGCAATGGGTCAGAAATGTCGAAACCTCAAAAAGGAACATTTATGGTTTCTGTTAAGTCCACATGCCAAATTTCAACTTCCTAGTTCAATAAGGAGGAGAGATAGGGAAGGAACTGCCCTTTTTCAAAATCAAAAAGAAGAAAAACCCTCATATCTCCTTTCCTAATTGACGTAAGGGGCTGATTTTTGAATACGATATACAATTTTGGATTCCCTATTGGTTGATTCAAAAAGGAACAATTTTTGTGTTTTTAGCCCCTTAGCACCCCCTCTCCCAAATTTGAGCATAACTGAATTTTAACTCGAGGTCATCCCCACTCCGGAATATCAAATAGCTCGCCAAATCGGAGCCTGTTTCCCAAATTTGATTGATTTTGGTCCGTATCCAGCTGAGCAAATAATTTTTAGTTTCGAAAAAAAATAATAAAAATAAATATCCGACGGGGTGAAAAATGGTTAGGTTCCCAAAACGGATATTATTGACGACCCCTCCCCCCCTCCACATACACCGTAGGTCGATAGACCGTAATAGCCTGGTTTTGATTGACAACATGACATAAAAAAACAGGCTAAAAATTCCAATGAAACCAGTTTCAGGAAACCGGTTTTCGATGTCACACAGCTTTGACTCTGGTTGATTTGTTGAAAAGTTTTCATCTTTCACCCCACCACTACTGCTCATCTCATTTCGGGAATTTCAACTAAACCGGTTTTTCAGTCAAGGTCATTCAAAATGTATCACTCGAATGAGCGAACGAATCAAATTCATCAGTATAATTTGAACGATTTTGCTCGCTATCGTGTCAATTAATAATTCGTTTTATTTATGCATAAGATGAGTGGGGAGAGGGAAGGGGAAAGTATGGCACATTGGCGCATCATCGAAGGAAATCTAAATGAACTTTTGAGATATTGTTTGGTTTAAAAAAATTTCAAGCATGGAAAAAAAGGGATGAAAGTCAAGAATGGTTAGAAGGAAATGTAGAAATTTTTGATTTACTAAAACCTCGCTCATTTATTGTCAATTTTCAAAACTCCAACGTAGGTAGTTTCCTCCCTTTTTCACCTTCCTTATCCAAATTTGATAACTAAACCGCGATCATCATCGTACAAAGTCAATTCATTCTCAAACTTGATCCCAACCTTTGCTCATTCCTTACTTTTCTAAACTACGATGTAATGTAAAAATTCAACGTAAAATGAGAAAAAAAAAAAAAAAAACTACCCAAAGCACCTACCGAAGCGTTACGTCATTGGACAATAATAGATCGCACTTATAATGCGCGTTGCGTTGGCGGCGAGAAGGATAAATAGAACATTATAATCGATAATGAAAATCCGCATTTTTAAACGTTAAGTAAATATTCCGAATTCAACATTTAACACAATCGTAAAAGCGTGTATTTTTTAATATAAAAATATACGATGACGTCACGAGGCTGATTTTTTTCACCGCAATCGTACACACCACTTAGCTGTAATATTTCACAAATACGATGTAAATTGGTGTCTCACCGACGACGAGCGCAGTACCCATGTACCCAGGAGCTACCCACTTATGGAGATGACTTTAATTTACAGACCAGAGACGACATTCGATGGTAATGTCGCCTATCGTATCTTTATTACAGTATACGAAACCTTATCTTTGGGTAACGTATCGATCGATCTGAAAATCGAGATAAGATGAGCGCTTCTGTTTAGTCTGTTCTACGGGATGTAACGATGTGATGTTGCAACATATGTTGGTAATATCGTTCACGATGGTAACCACGATACTGAGGTATTAATTAACGGGAAGTAGTAGGTATAGGTAGAGAGGAACATACTCACTTACAATTTCTGTACTGGCTTTTAATTAACGGAATACCATACCAGCGTTGTGTTCGTGGAGAGAAAATTATTATAAAAGTACAGAATTGGTTTTGAGATTATATTGATTGAGTTAATTTAAGTATGTAATGCTGAGACTGGAAGATCTATACGAGCAATAAATATATGCATTCATCAGCGAGAATGAAAATACGCGTACAGCGTCCAGTGCAACAGAATGGAAGACCTTTAACGTTATCGTGAGCAAATTAAAAAAGGCATAAATTACTCGACAGAGATGATTGATTCATTTTTTTTCACCTGATTGAGGCACGTTTTCATTTACTTATTCGCAATAGCATTCAGAAAAATGTCGTAAATCACTAAAAATCATTTCGATGAAATTAATAAAGACTATTCGAAAGGGATGATAAAAATAGATAAAATTTTTCAAAATCATTTTAAACAAGGTGAAAATATTGCGAAATTTATCATCAAGTTTTAAAACTCAAAACATCGTTAAAAAATGTAAATAAGATTGAAAAAAGCTCAAAAAGATTATAAAAATTGAAAAAAAAATTATTTAAAAAAGTGCTTTAACATTATATAAAATTTTAAAATAATTATAAACACCAATAAAAAGTTATATTAAATTGTAAAAAGTTAATCTAAGAAAACATTTTTTTTTTAAATGCAAATGTAAATCATATAGAAAAAAATTCAAAATTTAAAAATGGCTAAATAATAAAAATCATCCGAAAAATTAGGATAAAATTGGGAGGGGGGAATGTTTTTAAAAAGCGTTAAAATTTTTAAAAGAATACTAAAAATCAACAAAAAATAATAATAATTATCAAAAAATTGAAAAAAAAAGTAAGTCTTATTTTCTTGAATTGTCCAATCAGAGAATAAAAAAAAAGACGCGTTCTGAGATGTTTTGTCTTCAGTACTCGTAAAGGTGAAGGCAGATATCGGAATGAACATTTGAAACCTCAAAATGGCGCATTTGGAACTGCGACTAAACTTTCATAAAACAAATCCGAACTTTCTAACTCAATTTGGAGGTGAGATAAATATGGGATAAACTCAAAAAATACGGAAACAAGGCCAAAAACCCACTATTTCGGGTCTATAAAGGGGTGTAATGGGTTTGAAAAGCCGAACCCCCCCCCCCCACACATAATTGGTACCTGCCAAGTCTACATACTAAATTCCAGCTTCTTAGTTCAATCTGAAGAGAAGATAGCGAAAAAATGGCATGTTTTCAAAGTCAAAAAGGGTGAAAACCCCCATATTTTTCCTCCTAATAGACCCACAAAGGTGATTTTTGGAAATATCATAAAACTTTTCATTCGCTATCGATTGGCATAAAAAGGAATAATTTTTTCGATTTTAGCCCCTCGGCACCCCTCCCCCAAAATTAGGACATAACTGAATTTTGATCCAAGGTCATTTCTACTGAAAAATATCATATTCGACGCCAATTCGAGCCTAGTTCCCAAATTTGACCAATTTTGGTCGGTATCGAGCTGAGTAAATGATTTTAGTCTTCGAGGGGAAAAAATTAAAAAAAAAAAAGAATAAATATCTGACATAGCCAAAAATGGTCTCAATGGTTTTCTAGGATCCCAAAACGAATTTCATTGATACTCTCCCTTCTATTCGCCGTCCGGTTTTCATTGACAATATGAAGTAGAAAATCAGGCTAAATAAATTGAAAAAATTGATAAACATTGATCGAAATATCGCAAAATTCGTTATGTGAAAAAAAAACATATCAGCTTTGAGTTAAAATCATTAAAATGTAAAAAAAACTCTAATTAATTTGGAATGATTTAAGAATTCACGTTTAAGAAATTCGAAAAATCTGAGCAAAGAACAAATCCTATATGTTATTTGGAATGAAATTTTTTTCACGATTTTCTTTGATTTTATAATAATTTATCCCATTTTTCTCGTTTTAATCTATTTTTTTGGCATTTTAATGATTTTTTTCATATTTAAACTACATATTGACCACTTCTACGACATTGCGACGAATATTGTAGTTTTATTGCAGTTCTCAATCGTTATAAAATTATATTTAAATTTTTCGCCCAATTTTCAAAAATTTTGTAGTCTTTTTCAAAAAATTTTTATAAAATTTTCTGCTGTTTAGACAATTTTATTCCATTTTGCTTCAATATTCCATCCACATTTTTGCAAAGTAAGCGATATTTAATAAATTCATGCACATTTAATAAATGCCTCTAACCAAAATCGACAAAAGAATCGATTTTTTTCGATATAAGTTGATTGAAAAGTCGCGTAAATATCATGATTTTTCTTAACTGACATTCACCAATGATGCATAGATAAGTCGAATTATCGATATATCGATTTATCGACATATGTTAACGTAATCAGTATGAAATTTGCGGTTAGTTTTAAATAATACTAAATTATCGGTAACACAATACTAACAATAATTTAGTAAAATCGATACATCGATTTTGAAAAATTTCGATATATCGACATATTGAATTATCGACTTTATTGTATATTATTTTTACAACCACATTACATCTATTTTTAATCGATTAAAAATTTATACCTTATTATCGATATATCGACTCAACGATTTTGTTCAACATTGTTCTAATAGCGGCGATATATCGATTTTTATCGATAAAATTCTACAATCCAGGCGTATATATAGGAGAAAATCGGGCAGGTTATAAAAACAACGCCAATTTTTCTACATCGCACCTGAACCAGACGATCAACAAGTGAGGGGTGCATCCATCTTGCATTACATGTGATTTATACGCATTACTCAAAAGGCACATGCACATGCGGCAATTATCCGAACAACCAGTTGAATTTGAACATCGATATACGTAACTTGAAGACACCTTGTGACCTAAATACGTACAAGATCGACGTCGAACTAAAACGCTAAGACGACCGGTCTACGAAATAAAATGAAACCTGTGTGAAAATTCACCCCTCATTATATATACATGGATAGGCATGCGATTGAGTTCGGCCATTGAAAGGCTTCTGAATACACATAGGACATAATTTCCACAAGTTTTGACTTCGTCGAACATCACAGAACAATTTGTTTGGAAATTTCACGTTTCGCTCACGTGTGCACGTGGGTACGTGTTGCATAAGATACGTACAAATCGTTAAAGCTCGCACTTTACAGCCTAGGTCTGGTCACCCAGTCAGGTGGCGAATAATCGAGATTTACTCGATTGAAATTCTCAAATTCAGACAGTCGAGTTTTCATCATCCAAGCTGAAAACTGTCCACCTATTCAACGAGCACGATTTAGGGGGCACATTAGGTTAAATATTCTCTTCACATCAACAAGTCCACGTAACATCGTGTTCATTTTTATTACGCTTGTATATTACGATAAACAACAAAAAACACGAGGCTTTTTTTTTCCCACTCCTTCTAATAAATACTTCGTATCCAAAAAAAATCAAGCTACCATACGTACGGACAGACGAATAAATCTATAGGTACCACCGAAATGTGTATATGTAACTGGGCGAGAAAAGGTTGCTCGGTCAACGACCACGACGATTCCACACCAGGAAAAAAAATCTTTTCTAAGGCAAGATCGGAGATTTTTAAGGGGAAAAAAAATGCTTAATTATCAACAAAGTGTACAGATGTTATATTATATAGTGAATAGGTTATCGTATACATTATATGATTGTCTATATACACGACGAGGACGACGGTACACACGCACGTAGACGCAATCTGGATATCATCTGGGCTCAGGTCACAGTCATAACACCTGTCCACGTGCCACATGTTTCTTTTTTTTTTTTTTCACCATCTTTCTCTCTCTGTTTCTCTTACAATCATTCGACTCGTAGTCGTAGCTAGGTAAGGTCTACGAGGTACACATATACCAACGTAGGTACGTACGTACCCGTACCTGGGATTAATATAGGGTAACATTGACCTTGTAATTATCGATAAAGTTAGTCGAAAGGGGCGCCTAAGTATCGTCTCTCTGCTAAAAAAAAAAAAAAAAAGAAGAAAAAAAATCATAATAATAAATAAACTGCTATATAGAAAGGAGCCAAAATTTACTACATTTAGCTAGCTTATGCCAACGGCAGCGTAATGATGGAGAGGAGACGCGACCATCGCAGACAGTCGAGACGTGCTGAATGCAACAGCTCGTTCGTTCGTTTCGCCGACATCCACATCGACAATACAACAATTACTCCTAGTCCCGAAAAAAAAAAAAAAATAATAATAAAAAATGACGATAATATTTGGCAACGTTGCTGTTATAAAAGTTGACGTGGTAGTCGTAGTAGACTAGGTACTAGGTATATTATTGTACATTTAAAATGCATTGCGACGCTGATAAGTTTCATGTTTTAGACTGATTTTTCTAGCATGTCTCATATTGTCAAACCGAACCACCATACTATTACTCAAGTACAGACTATCAACTTATTTAGGGGAGGGGGAGGGAGCAGTGGTTAAAACATATCAGAAAATTTTCACCTTCGCGACTGTCTACTTTCATACTTGGAAACAAAAATCAATAATTTCACCGAAATATCCTCCATTAGAGTGGTGGGAGGGGGTGTATGAAACATTAAAAAATCGGGGCAAAATCGCTCGTTATTTTAAAGAGCAAGTTGTCAAAATATTGGGTTGCACTCTCCCCTCCTCCTCCTCCTCCCATACAACAAAATAACTTGGAACCGTCACTGGTCCCAGATCAAGATGGATCTTTGCAAATCGACCCCAGTGCTGAAAATTTGTAAAGTTTGAAATTTTGAGGCACCCCTCTTCTGAAGGCCGATTTCGATCCACGGTTCAAATGGTCATAAAAATTGAATTTGACGACCACAACCCGCACCCATTTCCGAATCACACTCATTCAATTCTCGGTCCGTCAAAATTTATATACTAGTTCATTTTGAGAAGATTTTTCATCACTTTATTCTCCTTTTCGCTACAGGTTTGCCCCATGGCCACTTTGAAAATAACTGAAAAAATAAAAATGTTCGTGTTTCAATGTTCTACAATATTTGTCTGCAGCACTGTTCAAGAAAAAACATCCCAAAGCTGTAATTTTTTTATTCCACGAGTGGGCAATTCAAATATCTTCTTAATTCATGATAATCGAGCTCGCTTTCTTTCTTTTTAATTTTGGATGCGGATGGTTGACGATTGTCGTATCCGTTCTGTATTGGTTTATCTGCTGTGAGATGAAACTTACTGAGTAGAAACGTGTGCTATGATTACTTCTGCAGGGGCCCTGAATTTTTTTCATAGTTTTCTAATCTATTTAGTGCTCGTTTATTAATAAGAAATCTCAACTAGGTATGGTAATGGATGTGCAAATTCCAATTGCAACGAGTACCACTTGTTCCAGTTATACTAAAATGGTGAAGGTATTGAGTACTACGTGTGTCATGTCTGTTTTCCAGACCAAATTCCTTCGTTCAAAGAAATGCTTTAAAATTTTAGTTTGCATTTTAAAATAGTTTAAAAATTACCACGATAATATTTGAAAGAACTTTCTCGAAATGAAAATATTAATGCGTCTTATTTAGTAGGGTGTTCGCTACACAAACAGTTACTCGTACACCAAAACTTGCTGATATCCTTTCGTCGAAGCATTACCATTATTAAAATACGATACGGATTATTATCGTAATTGTGTGAAAAATAAAATAAATAAATTCGATAAAAATCGATAATTTGTTTTTTATTTGTACGACGATAAAAAAAAATAGTAATAATAATACATAAACGAAAGAGAAGGGTCCAGGGTACTTGTGTATGACACTACGACGTTGACGACATCGTTGTATTCGTTCGTCGTTTGTCGTCTTATCAAATCTCGTCTCGTTTCAACTATCGAGTTGATAATTTAGGATGAAATTTGTAGTCCGCCCCTTAAGTTCCTTTAATGTTTACGTACACGCGTTGAGAAGGCTGCACACAGATCAGCCAGCACCACTCGAAAAGAAAGTACTACGTTTGGATAATACTGGGACGAATTTCATTTCGTTGCTGCTTGCCCTTTGAGTAGAGAGAAAGAGAGAGAGAGAGAGAGAGATGCCAAGCCCTAGAATTATCCACGATGGTGATGCTGATCTTTTGTTAAAATAATGTCGGTCGCTTTGCCTTTGCTCTCTTTACGATGTGCGTTTAAGTGTGCAATAGTCGAATCGGTTAGGGGAGTGGTAAAAGAAAAAAGTACCTACGTATGCACGTAAATCGATCGGTGTTGCGGCGATTCGTTATAGTACTGTCGCTGTCGTAGAAAAAAAGGCCTCGGTAGCAGAAGGGTATTGTACTAGAGTATACTAGAAAAAGAACCAAAACCGACCGTATATAACAAATTATAATTTGTAAACCTCGCTTGGGGACCTTTTAGAAATGTTGTTGGCTACTTACTAAATCCTAGCGTACCACTTTGTTTATCGTCCTTTCGTATAGTTTCGTAGTATTGGTAAGTGTACTGTACACCCGAAAAAAAAAAAAGGAAAAGGATTCTTCGATCTTTTTATTTTTTTTTCTCGAGTGTTATTTTTTTTTTATATCGCGCAGAGTACTCGTCTCTACTTGGCGAGTATTTTCGCGTAAGGTTGTTTGCCACGGTCGATAGGGGTCTAGTGACGATGACGATGATGATGATGACGGCGGCGACTTGTAAAAGATACTCGAGTATACTATGCTCTTGTTGTCCGGACCCACGCAACGTTTGACCGTTTTTCTCCAGTTCATGGTACCGGTACGGGTATAGTATAGTATTGTATCTTTCTTTACTTACACACACACACACACACACATCGTAGAAAGAGAACTGCTCCGTGTACCTCGTACCATGCTTGATCCATCAGTCCGACGACGACAACGACAACGTGCAGTATTCGTTCAATTAATAGCAGGCCATTCTGTCGAGACCCATAGCTCGGCAAACGACCCATCCGATGCCTTATCTTAGCCAGTTACCATTCGTCGCCTGCTACAACAATTGTGCCATCTAACGAATTAGTGAAATTAATTTGAGGAAGTGTTTTTTAATCTAGTTCAATTGCTCGTGTTATGCGATCTCGTCTGGTTTCTTGGGCACGCCATCGTCATCGCCAACCTTCGCCCTGGACTGTGCACAGCGATCGCAAAAATTACGTAAAAAATACGAGCATCGTAAACGTTGCTTTTTCAGCCTAATTTTCGGCGAAATTCATTTCGAAATGAATAATTGCAATGCTTTAAGCCCTCAAAGAGGCATATTTGGGATCACTGCTGAAGCTATCATAGCCGGGTTAGTAGGGTTGAATTGCCCTTGGCTGGGGGTTTCAAACTATCCGGTGAAAGTTGGTCTTTTTGTTGAGAAAACTCGCTGGTAAAAATTTTGGCCCTGTATTTCACTGCTACCTCCGATTACATCCTGAATTTGTTTAAAATTCAAGTTAAGCTTATAGATTTTTTTCAAAATTTTCTCAAATTTGCAAAAATGATGAACCGCATTAATAAATTATGGTTGGAAATTTTAAACGTTTTTTTTTCAATCACGAAACAAGCATTTATCAATTTCAAAACCAAGTATCTACTTGCCTGTAGTTTCAGACTTGGAACAACGGAACAAATAAATATGTATTTTGCAGTAGACCAATATTTTTATAACGTGTAATTGGGGGGGGGGGGGTAGTAGAAGACCTTCAAAAATGATAAACACTATCCTTTGTATTCATTTTGCTGGCTTCAAAGTAGTAATTTTCTTTCGAATGTTTTTATCGCTTAAAATATGCTCGTCATTGGTAACTAAGTAGCCTGATTTTTCCATGGTCATATTATTGACGAAAACCAGAATATCGATCTGCCGCAGATGGAGCAGAAGAGGGAATCAGCGCGGAGTCGATATTGGGGGTCTTGGAAGACCATTGAGACTATTTTTAGCCATATCAAATGTTCTATTTTAATTTTTTTCGCCAAAATTGAAAATCAATGGCTCAGCTCTCGATACCAACCAAAATCGGTAAAATTTAATGATTGGCAGCAGATTTGATATTTTTTGGGTGGCGATGACCTTAGGTCAAAATTCAGTTATGCCAAAATTGGGGGGAGGGGGTGCTGCGAGACAAAGATCGCAAAAATCGTTCCTCTTTATGCCAATCGATGGAGGATCGAAAGTTGCATAACGTTTCCAAAAATCAGCCTCATAGGGTAATTAGGAAGGGAGATGAGTGGGGATTTTCCCTTTTTTGACCTTGGTAAGAGAGAGAGAGGGAGAGAGATTGGGGTGCATGGACTTCCCACCTTGTGAGACAGAAAAACCTGAAAAATGTTTACACTTATGACTATTTTCTTTATAACACTAAAAATAATGGACTTAAAATACATATATTTTTCAAAATTTCGCCTTTGATTCGTTCGGGCATAACATTTAATCGTTTTTAGAAAAATCAGACTCAAAAAACAATACACAGAAAACGTGGAAACCCCCTCCTTTGAAACACTCCTGGCTAAACTACTGGATAAGGGGACTGGGGATTGAGGTAAAAGTGAATAGCCAAAAATCGCATTTAAAATTTATACTAAATGTGCATGCCAAATTTAACCTCTCTAGCTCAATTTGGAGGGGAGTTATGCGAGGAACAAAATCAAAAAATAAGAAAACCCCATCAAAAAACTATATTTCAAGGCGGGAGGGGGGTGGTGGTGGTGGTATGCAATGAGACTGAAAATCGAAAACTCCAAAAATACACACTTGTACTGAGTCTACATACCAAATTTCAACTTCACAAAATCTGGAGGGGAGATAAGGGGGAGCAGCCCGTTTTCTAGGTCAAAAAGGGGGAACCCTCATATCTCCCCTCCTAATTGACCTAAGAGGCTGATTTTTGGACACGCTATACAACTTTGAATTGTATATCGTATGGTTCAAAAAGGTACGAGTTTCGCGATTTCAGCCCCTCAACACTCCCTCTCCCAAATTTGGGCATAACTGAATTTTGACCCGCGGACAACCTCGCTCGAGAATATCAAATGGGCCGTCAATCTCAGCCTATTTACTAAATTTGATCGATTTTGATCAGTATTAAACTGACCAGATAATTATTACTTTTGGGGGAAAAAATAAAAAAAATATCTGACGCGGCCAAAAATGGTCGTAATGATCTTCTAACACCGCAAAACGGATTCAGTTGATAATCCTTCCCCCTCCCCTTCATTCGCCCTAGATCAATAGACCATAATAGTCTGACTTTTATTGACAATATTGCGTAGAAAATCAGACTAAAAATCGGTCTCAGAGTTCGGTCATTTCGATTAATTCAGACGAAGTCTCTAATCCAAACGACAGTCCAAAGAAGGCTGAAAATAATCAAAATAATCTACAAATTGGCTTTCGGGGGAGGGGGAGAGGAGAGGAGAGTTGAGAAAAGTCAAACCTACCAATCTTACCTCCAGTATATAAATTTCAATCCATCCGATCAATCAAGTTGCTATTGACAATTTTGTTGAGGTCAAAAAATATCCATTAATCAAGTTTTTCGTAACTGTCTATAAAAAGCCCACTTAAATTCTTACGGTCAATTAAAACTTTTTATAACGATGTTAAATGGCTCAAAAAATTTTCAGTCGTGCACTCTTTTGGAACTGTAGCAGGGGCAGGAAAATAGCTCAAAAGGCACATGCGCAACATTTTTTGCATCTTTAAGTCTAATCACGAACACAAAGCAACCCCTCTTACCCTTCGCAACATCTTTAAGATGCTAAATTCCAAAAATTTTTCATAAATTTTGGTTCTATGTATTTCAATTTGCAGTAGGCTTCTTAATTTCGAAATTCATATAATTACTCATAATACTTGTTCCCTGTTTTCTGAGTTTTAAAACATACAGAAAAATATAATGAGCATTGAGATCTGCCACAGAAGAAAAAACAGTTTTAACAGTTTTCCACTTCAATCTGCTGCATTATGAGGGGTGACTTTAAATTCAAATTTGGCTGAAGAAATAGTGAAGAAGACTAGAATCTCAAAACTGGTTCGAAATTCAGGAAAAGGTATCGTAAGAATTGGTAATACCTACGAGGATAGGTTAATTTTAAAAAGGCAGCTAAACCCCGCCCCCCTCTCCTCTCTACATCGCACATCTCGGAAACCTAAATGAATCTTTACGTCAAATTTAAATCTCGTAGATCAATTTAGAGGCCCTCCGGGGGGGGGGGGGGGAAAAAAA
>FIZR01022071.1:0-28116 GCA_900060175.1 Ferrisia virgata
TGTTATTTTATATTTTTAAAATAAAAAAAGATTTTTTCGTTTCATTTTTTGTCAAAATTAGAAAAAATAAAGGGGGCTGATTTTTTGTTAAAATTCAAAAAAATGAAGGGGCCCAAGCATAAATGTTGCCCAGGACCTCTCCCTACCTATTGCCGGCCCTGGGTAGAAGTACCTTTTTAGAAAAATTACCTCGTTAACAGTCAACCAAGTAGCAGAAATTTTACATAATAAAGAATCAATTTAACTGCAAAGGAGAAATTCGACTAACGAGAAATTAAATTTCTAAATAGGCTAATAAAAACATTGCAAAATAAAAACGAATAAAAAAATTAACTCGAGGCGACTTTTCTTTGTTCGATTATCAAATAATAAAGGCTTAGGACGCGTATTTCTGTAAAATCTTCCGATAGGCTTGCTAAATAATGTCATTTTACAATGACCTAATCAATGATCTTATTCGTTATCAATAAATGATAAGCCTGCTTCACAGTTTCAAGTCCAATAATATACGTATTGTTTTCTTCAATTACGATGTACTCTTGTTTCAAAACTGAATTTACCTCAGGTTGACCAAATAAACGAAGATCAAGATATACGGTACAAATTTTTCAATTAAGAATTCTCGTTTTCAAATCTACATCGGTTTCCACTACACACGATCATTCGACCAAAAAAGAACAACAAGGAAAATTTACACAAGGTAAATAGTTAATTTTCAGAATTCTTACGTTTCTTCTCGCATCCTGCATGGAAAACCAACTGGAATACGTTCACTTAATCATTACGAGAATTGTAATAAATAAACAAAGAAAAAAAAATGTATTCAAAATACAGGATTCGCTTAGAAACATTGCACTAAAATACGTACGTAATTATTTTAAATTTAATTTTTCATATAAAACTGTACACTAACGAGAAAAAATGTAAAAATAAATCGTTCAAAAAGTCGTATAAAATAATACACAAAAAATGACATTGGCGGCGGAGCGATTTGTGATTTCATAATTTGCTTTATTTTTTTTTTTTTTTTCATCCAATTCCAACCTTCCAATTCTACTGGGTTTACAGAGAGATAATACGCATGTAGTAGCACCTACATACGTATGAATAAATATTTACACGAAGAGAAAAATAAATAATCTTAATCATAACGAACCATAAATATACAAGTCAAATTCACTATTAAGTTGTTGTCTTTACTCTATATTTTTTTTGTTTTTTTTTTTTCGTGTGTGTGTCGTTTTTTCCACCTTAAAATAATAAATAATACAATAAAACGTAACAAACACTCTTACGAGAGGTAGGAAGTTTTCACTCACACATTTTTATCACTTGGCACAATTGAATACTTAAAAGATAATAATGTAGGAAGAAGCGATTAGGGGGTACCACTTCCGAAAAAATATGCATATTTTTATTAGGTACGTTAACGTGTTCGCAGTTGTCATCGTCGTCGTCGTAATCACCGTGTCGTATCTGCTTAGTACAGTACATCGAAGCGAAGCAAAAACGAACGAAGAAGAGCTGCTCGCACTGAGATACCAATCATACACCGGTTTTATATTCCGCTTTGATATTATTCGATAATTTACAACTGAACTAGTTTCATACTAGAATCGATCTATTTTATGCATATTATTAACGATCTGAGCGGTCGGTTGAGCTTGCTGTTGTTGAATATGTTGCATAATACGAGTAGACTGTATTTCTTGATTTCCCAAATGTAAATGTCTCAACAGCTCGGGTTGAGTTTCGGTAGTGGCCACCGGTTGGGGCGCCGTTTGCTGATTCAACATGGAATTCGAGTCTGCGGTCGCCGTTTTCAAATCTGAAACGTCGTATACTAAAATCAAACGTATTTAACGTAGGCAACAGCATTAAGCTTAACCGATGCCGCTTCCACGACTCAGAACCTCCCATAGTTACCTGTAATCGTGCCGATATGATTAATAGACGGCTGATTAGGGGGTGGCTGTGGAGGTTGAGGTGGTGTCTGAAGCTGCTGCTGAGGAGCTTGCTGTTGTTGTTGTTGCTGCTGTTGTTGTTGCTGTTGCTGCTGTTGTTGTTGTTGCTGTTGTTGTTGTTGTTGTTGCTGTCGCTCTTGCATTTGTTGTCGCCTTAGCTGGCTCGGCGGAGGATTCATATGCTGACGTTCGTGCAGTGATAGATGATTCTTTTGCGAAAATGATTTACCGCATTTTTCGCAAGTATAAGGTTTCAATTTACAAGATGCATTCGGATGGCGAGCTCTGTGTTGGTACAAGCCGTGCTTTTGAGTAAAACCACGACCGCAATCGCTGCATTCGTGGCTTTTCTTCGATACCGGCGCCGGTGTATTTAGAACGCCCAAGGTGCCGACCTGTTTCAACGTATTGGCCAAACTGCAGATATCGGTGAGAAAACTGTGGTCGCCAATGTGGATTCTTTGATGCAGCGTCAGACATTCCGTCGTCAAGAACGATTCGCCGCATTGCCTGCAAACAAAAACAATGAAAGAAATTCGGATTTACATAAACGATAAAGAATTCGCGTCAACACGAAAAATCCGAAATCGAAAGAAATGCGAACAACCAAAATATAAACGATGACAGATTCCACTTACCGACAAGTTTTATTCATATGCGGCGCTGCATTTTCAAATGGCTGAGTAGGAGATGATGAGGTTTTGGTTACATTACGTAAACCGCATGTCCTGACGTGCATAAGAAGAGTGCGCTTTTGTAAGAATTCTTTGCCGCAGGTAGAACACGATTCGGGGTTGCGGCCATGTTGTCTTTCGTGGTTAACCAACTCGAATTTACGTAAAAATCCGGCTGGGCAATCTGAACACTGGTAAGGCCTTTGGCCGCCGTGGAAGCGGGAATGCATCACTAGGTGCTCTTCTCGGGAAAAATTCTCGCCGCATATCTACGAGTAAAATCAAAATAACAACGTTAATCACTGGAAAAACTGCGAATGATAGTATTACAACATAAATTGGAAAAATGGTAGATATGTACCTGGCACGAGTATGGTCTTTCACCAGAATGAAATTTCAAATGCGTGGTTAGATGTCGTTTCTGAGGAAACCTTCTACCGCATTCTGGGCATTCGAAAGGTCTATCTCTCGTATGAACTCTTTCGTGACTCACCTGCGAAAGAATACCAAAAACGTAGCGGTTAATCAAACGTTGTACTGATCGATGGGTAAAATAAAGCTGGTGTACTTACCAAATGATGTTTTAAAGTGAATGTTTTACTACATTCCATACATTTGTACGGTCGCTCGGCAGTATGTAATAATAAATGAGTACTGAGGCAATGTTTCAAAGCAAAAGTTTTACCACACTCGGGGCATATATGAGGACGTTCTCCGGTATGAACTCGCATATGTGTTAAAAGGTGATGTTTTAGCATAAACGCTTTGCCACATTCTTCGCAAGTATGAGGTCTAGCTTTCGGTGTATGCGATAAATTAACTTTATTATTGGCCGGACTTATGTTAGCAGCGGTATTGTTTTGAATTAACTGAGCAGCGGTCGCCGTACCGATGGAGTTGTTACTTTCGGCGTTGTTCACATTAGCGGTTGTGCTATTGTTTATACTACTTGTGTTCATAGTTAATGTACTAGTGGTCGGTTTTCTTTGAAAATAATCGCTATCCGGGTTAGCCAAACCCAGATGCGGAGCCAAGAAATGGCGCGTATCTTCGGTTATAAGAAACATGTTTTTGAAGCTATTCATGTTATAGTAGAATGGTGAGCAATTCAAATTCAGTAATTCACTTTTCTCGTTCAGATTGCTGCCGAGCGAAGGTAACCCTTGCTCAGCAACTATCTTATTGTTAGGCGCGGTATTCGATACTTTTGGATTTGTTGGATCACCTAGCTGGTTGTAACTTAACTGAACGTTGTTCAACGTCGAGGTATCATTTTCGGGTCTGCAAAAAAAATAAGTTCACATACATGAATAACTATTTAATAAAGGTTTCCGTTAGGCATAAACGTCATTCGGGACGCATCTGCTGCTAAACTCTAAACTCATAGATAAGATTATCAATAAAAAATTTCACCTTAATTTCAAACATAAATAATGACTTGATCTAAGGTAATTCTATAGTAATAATTTTAATTATGCGTTAGTAAAATGCGCGAATTTCAATTAGGCGATGACTCGAAAATATCGTAACAGTCACATCCATAGATTCATATCACAATGGTGAATCAAAGAATTCAAAATCGGTACAAAAATAATTATTACTTCATTTCTAACGTTCGGTATCTCCGATTAAATTCGATGAACTTTTAAATCGAACAATTTTTCTAATCAAGCAAAGAAAAGTTCTGCGTTCGGAATTATTTCAAGCTTATTTTTTCAGTCAAAGAGTGTTTGCTTACTGTTTTAACATCAGCTCGAGAAGTATATTTTACATTATCTTGAGATGGAAATTTTGAATTGTAGATGGCTCGTCGAGAATCACATAACATATCCCACAATTCGAGTCGAACTAAGCTTTAAAATAAATACAATTTATTACCACATAATTCGAACTTCTTCAGATATAAATTTTCCGCCATCTTGGTATTTGTTTATACCTCATCACGAAAGAAAAATCAAACAACATAACGCCTACGCTTTTTATCACAATGCCAGATGCATGGTCATTTTTTTCATCGTTACTGTAGCACAGACTTTGGAATATTAGAATACCTCTTTCTTGGCATTTTTTTTCAATTCTGAGTTATAAATAAATTGATTATAAAGACGTTTGAATTGTTTCAAAATTAATTTAATTAAATTCGAATTTCCAATTTACTGTTTTCAATTTTAATATTACATTCGAAACTGAAAATCTAACAAGAAACGAAAAAAAAAAGAAAGAAAACTAAAATTTACCAGTACTGAACTCGAAATAAATACGATTACTCTGTGATCTGTGAAAACACGTTGATTTTTGATAAAATTATTTTCATTTTTGATATTGATAAAAAATAGTTTTTAAGCAAAATATAGATGAAATACGCTCCAAATTATAGAATAATATGCCAAAATGAAGTCAGAATTTCAAGTAGTAGTCCTAGCTGCAGGTAAAGGATCAAGAGTCACCGAATTGACTAGTAGAAAGCCGAAATGTCTACTGCCAATAGGAAACAAGCCGATGGTATATTATCCGTTGAAATTACTTGAAAAATCCGGCTTCAAAGGTAAAACATTACATTCATATGAAATATTTAGCTGGTAGTTTCACCAAAAGTTCCAAACTTACTAATAAATAATGTAATTTCAGAGGTGTTTCTGGTGGTACTAGATACAGCCGAAAGTGAAGTGAAGTCTGCCTTAGAAGAGACTGATCTTTCTATCGTTATAAACTATCGACAAATATCATCTAATGATGACTGGGGTACAGCTGATTCGTTACGTTATATGTCTCGAGATATCACTGTAAGACTAACGACTATTCTAATAAATTGCACGTTTCACATGGAAACGAAATTTCTTACATCATATATTTAATTATTGAAAAAAATAGTCTGATTTTATAGTGGTCTCCTGTGATCTGCTTACAACATTCGATATTAGAAAAGTTTTGGATTTCCATAGAAAAAATGATGCCGCATTAACAGCTTTATATTTCCATCCATCGAATGACGTTCAATTCACCACTCCAGGTCCTAAATCGAAAAATAAAACCGGTGAGATGAACTTTCCTTCGTATCGATCATTGTACGTACGATTTGCATTTTTCTAATTGAAAAATATTTGATTATTTTAGAAAAAGATTTAATTGGTATTGATCCGATCACCAATCGTTTAGTGTTCCTAGCGTCGGCTTCAGATTATGAAGATGTGCTTTCGCTAAAAAAGAAATTACTTTACAAACACGGCAACATTCGTATTCACACGAATCTCATAGATGCTCATTTTTTCGTCGTAAAAAAATGGATAGTGAAATATTTAGTTCAAGAAAGGTGAGATAATTTCAATGTTTTTGCATTCTAAAAATAATAAATCAAATAGTAAAGCTAAAATAATTTTTTACGCATTTCAGGAATTTATCCACTATCAAAGGAGAATTACTTCCTAATACTCTGAAAAAAGAATTATCAAAAGCTAATAAATTACAGAATGTTAATAAAGAACTTTCAGAATCTGCTCCCATTACAGAATTCTCTCCAGAACAAGCAGATTTAGGTTTGAATAAATTCATTCTAGGATCAATTTAAGCATTTATCTACGCAAATATTTATGCAAAGGTCACCTCATCTCTTCACAGATATATTTGCTTTGGCAAAGAGTAGAGAGTTCGATACAGTCGCGAGGTCAATGTCAAGTTACAACGATCACAATGGTGATTTATATCCTGTATATATGAATGATTATATTCGATCTTACGCATACATCGTCGATGAGAATTTAGTCATACGAAATAACACATTGCGCGATTACTGCAAATCTAATCAAATGGTAATTACGGTAATTATTTTATTCAAGATGGATCTGCATCATTTTCAATTGTGTGTTTTTTTTTTTTTTTAGATAAGCAAACATTGGAAAAATCTAATCGAAAAAGATTTCCTTAAAATATTTGCTAAAACGGAATCTACTGTGAAAGGAATTGAAAAGGATACATGTCATATCGACGTTTCTGCACAAATTGGTTCTAGAACATTTGTGAAATCTTCAAGTATCGGCCCGAATTCTACTATCGGAAATAACGTCAAAATTTCAGATTGTATTATTATGAATAATGTGGTCATTAAAGATGGGTAATTTGAAAAAAAAATATTGCATCGATTGATTAATCCATCGAGCTGAATAATCTGTCATACGTTATATTTTACAGTTGCACGCTGAGTAATTGTATCGTATGCGATCATGTTACCATCAACAATAATTGTAAAATAACCGACAGTGTAATTGGCAGTCAACATTCTGTATCCGAAAATAGTGAGTTTCGATGAAAATAAAACATTCCTTTTGACTTAAAATTATATCTCAATGTTTGTACGTTCAATGGCTTTTTTAAATGTATTTGTTTTAGGTACAATAGCCAACGAAGTATTATCCGAGATGGAAAACTTGATGGAAGTTTAAGCTTCTCGCAATTTAAAACTACGCGGAACGATTTTTTCCCTCATTGAAATGTACAAAAACTGTTGAATTAAAGCTTCGTAAAACCATCCGTTTGCTTGTTTTTTTTTTTCAAACTTCATCGAATTTAAGTATTTGGTAACTTTAAAAGCGATAAAAAAATTTTATAATTGTGCGTAAACACGTGTTTAGGATTAGATATAACAAAAAGTAAAAATTAATTGCTTCAAGGTAACTACAAAAATGATAATGAGTATTAGCACATTGAAAATTAGATCGATGTGCGTTCAAAAAACATAACTTGTTTCGATTCGTAACACAAGAATTTGTACAAAAAAAAAATTGTTCTTGTAAATTTTTTGGCAAATAATAAAAAGTTTGTAACTAGTTACAAGTTTACGAGGCATAAAATGTGTTTTATATGTGGTTGTTTGCGTGCAATTCATTTGAGTTAAGATCGAGTTATAATCGATATCTACAACGGAAATTTGAACTGGTCTTACATGAGTGTGAAGAAAAGATTGCTGTTATGAATTATTTTCCAAAAATGATCTCTAAAACAGAAGGTCAGCAGATGATATATAAAGTATGCCTTAAAGTAGAATGTACATAGTTCCCAGATGGTTCGAGGGATTCCTCAAAGTACACTTCAAAATTTTCATATTTTTCTATCTTCAAAAGATATAAGTTACAAAAATGTTGATATTACTTATATGTTGTGTTACGGTCGCGATTTTTCTTATGAAATATGTTGATAAAGTGAAAAATAAAAGATCGTACGAATTGTTGGCGAGATTTCCTTCTTATACAACTTATCCATTGATTGGAAATTTACACTTATTATACGGGTCTTTAAATCGTAAGTACTTAAATGGAAATTTTATTTTAAAAGAAAACGCTTTAGATGTTACTTATTTTTCAAAATGCACAAGTAGGTTTGGAATTTAAATTTAGTAATTCTGAAATTTCAAAGTGATTCAAGATCACTGATATCGATGCCAAATGCTAAAAACTGGGATCGACATTTTTTGCATATAAACTTCGTAAAAGTACACAGTTAAATGTACAAAATGGCATCATAAAGATTTGTTGCAAAATTTACAGCTGGTTGGTTCTCTCGTGGACGCTACAAATGATGCGAGTTTGGAATTATAAAAAAAAAATTCATCGATTGTATACTTTATTTTGTTTTCCACTTGATAAGGTAGAGTAAATATTAATTCACTGTAATCATCCATTGTACGTAGATCTCATGAGAAAATTTGAACAACTAGTACTACCTCACCATCGTTTATTATTATGGTTCGGTTTTACTCCAGCGATACTACTTGAAAAATACGACGATATCATGGTGAGTTGTTGCATTTTTTATTAATTTCCCTTCCTCTGAAACGTGCGTATTCCCTCGAATATTATATTTTAATCTGTAATGGTATGGTAGGCCGTATCAATTAGTAGTCAAGACCGTGGAGAGGTTAAAGGTTTTTTAGAAGATATTGGAATTGGCATACTAAACTCAAAACGTAAGACACCTATCCCAATACATTTACTTAATATGTAAGGCTGATATTTTAGTAAGTATTTAACGTATTGGTAGATGCATTAATCTTAAAAAAAAATATACTTTATTCGCCCTCGAAACGCTTGCTCGATATAATTCACTGATTGTTGTAGAAAAAGAATGGAAGGAAACGAGGAAAATTATGTCAGCAGCGTTCAGTTCGGAATTCTTGCTGAAATATTTTGACGTTTTCAAAAGACAATCTGAAGCATTTGTGGACGCGTTAAAACCAGTTTCCGATTCTAATCAAATAATAGATGTTTGGAATTACGTGGCAAATGTCAACATGAATAACATTCTAGGTAAGTGACAGAAGTAGGTAGATAATAGTTAATTCAGCTTGAATTTACATACCAAAGGGTACTCGTAGATAAGAATAGGCGAAATTCTTTCGATCTCAGATTTTCAAAATTTTTACAAAACATCATCGGGCATCCTGAAAAAAATTTTGGGGCGAAAAGATTTCCCCTAACCTCACTCCCTCACTCAGAATATTAAAAAAATACAACTCTGTACTCAAGTTTTTTTGAGGAAAAATCATGATTTTGATCCAAATGTTGAAAATGATGATGGAAAGGCCTATCAACACGAATTTTTTCAAAATCCGGCTTCATTAACATGTTCAGTGGATCCAATAGTATGAAAACGATTCCAATATCACGTTTAGACGCCGAGTCCCAAAATAGAGGGGGGGGGGGGTGGATGTAATATCGAGTCCCAAATTATGGCTGATGAAGCTTGGTAGTACCTTGTAACGGTTTTATGTTTTTTTTTGCACATTTTGGTTGTGTTTTCTATCCTACAGAAATGACGTTTTCCGGGTTCATTGCTCGGTAGATTCGCCCCTATAAAAGCTAGTACAAAAACTGACTCATATTCGGAATCCTTGTCAAAAAGCACAACTTTTTTACACGGAACATTTTTCAATTGCGTAATTACCGACGTGAAAAAATTTGTATCAATTTCAACTTTCGAGAATGAAATTTTCGAATTTTCAACCTTTGGGAACCTCTGATCGGGCGGAAATTATTGAAAATGGGGCACCACTCATGAATATCCATAAAAAAGTCAATCGCGAGTAATTTAAGCTGTTAAACACCCTTTTCTACCTTCTCTACATCAGAAGATATAAGCCTAAAAGTGAAACTAAATAGGGATACAATTTTCACAACTTTGAGAACGCCTGAAACGAGTTTGCAGCGCGATCTCAGAAATACGATGACAGTTTTGGAACCGAGGAGATGCCAGCTTTCGATCATATATCTCAAAAATTTTATAGCACTCCAGCTTCATACTTTTGAAATTTCCTACGCTGGCACCTTTACTATCTGTTAAAAAAAAACGTTTTCGAAAGTCTTACTTTGCACAAATGGAGGGGGGGGGGAGGAGCCCCAAAACTGCTATTTTGAGCCCTATCTCAGAACCGCTCAAACTCAACGGCACTGTGCAGAGGAACTCTCACGGATACCAAATATATAATTTTTTCCATAAGCATCCGGCACAATGAAATGTTAGAGCCGTTTTAATGCAATTTTAGCCAATTTTTACAACTAAACAGTCTCCAGGACTGTATCTGAAGATGGTAACCGTTTGCTTCACCATAATATTGTTTAGCATTGTTATTTTAAACCAAACACCGCAAACTCGATCAAAAAAAACCGACACAATCAAAAGTTATCGCGGTAAACACCGTTGTATTCCCCCCCCCCCCCCACAATGCAACTCTTGTGATTATCTTTCAAAACTAGTGATGTGACCTATCAAAATAGTGTAAAATTTTACACGAAATCTGAAAATTTGATCATTTTTTGGATTTGGTATCTCGGAGTGAAGTTTTGCCCCCCCCCCCCCTTCACAAGGTAAATTAAAATAAGAATGATGGGGGTTTTATTGTGCTTGGGGCGGAGAAGATTTTGTTCTTGGAACGTTTCGAGGACCTATCCCCAACTTCAGAAAATAATGCTGTTGCCCTTGAGTGTAGTTCTTTTTTGGGATGGAGGGATTAAGGGGGGTTAAAAGTATGTTTTTTTAGAAATATCTCAGCTCCTATGGATCTTACGTAAAAAACAGATCTATATAAAGTTGAAGGGCATTAAATTCTCTATAAAAAAGGTTCTTATCATTTTTTCAGTAGTAGAGATAGGTATTGAGTTGAGGAGAGAAATACACACTAAGGGTTTACACGCTTCTAAAACTCTTGTGTAAAAATCGTTTTGTTTTTTTTTCTTTTGGCAAATATTTCAATGTGTATGGCTTGTATACAAAAACTAGTCATACTAATAATTGAAGAGTAGAAAATTTCCTAAGAGTAAAATTATGTTATCCCAGGATTTTGCTTCTATCATTATGACCTGATTTTTCTTTAACAAGTCAGTACAGAAAATCAGGTTACAAAACTGAATACTAAAGTTGGATCGAACTTGCAGTTTTGACTCATTCAATTTAGGTAATTTAAAATATTGTTTTTATAATCTCGAAATTTTTTGAAACTTTTACGTTTGTATTTTAGAAAATGTTACCGGCCTATCTCACGTACCGATTCCAAATTTACAACAGAAAAAGGAGGAATTCTTTCACGCAATTCAGAGGTAAAATTGAACGTTTTTTTCAACTATTATCGTAAGATAATTCTTTAGTCGTTTGATTGATAAAATAATCGCGATGTTTTGTAAATTTTCAAACTTTTAAAGCTCGATTTCCAATTTTACTTTCACGAGGCGGAAGGTTAGATCGTATACATTATTTGCTTTATGTTCTAGAGGATCGCAATTAATTTTTCAACGAGCCATAACGCCTTGGTTGTACCCACGTTTTATCTATAGAATATACATGGAAGTTACAAGAAAAATCAAAATTAACAGTCACCTTCGAGATTTGCCACAGGAGGTAACACCAACTCGAATAGGATGCTTCTGTATTCCAATAATATGAAGATTTTAATTTTATTATTACTAGATACTGAAAACCAAGCTGAATGATCTCAAAGGTCAAATTAAAATGAAAGAAGATGGTAAGATAAATATTATAGGTATCTAGCTATCTACTACCTACTGAAAAGATCTACGAATATGTTTTACGATACTTCGTGGCTTAATTATGAGTTTGTAACGTGTATTACAAATCAAATTAATAGGTACCTATTATTTAAACTTTTAAAGCTGGTTCATCGAACGCGATGATCGACTTGCTCATCAAAGAAGGCTTGCAAAAATATAACTTTAGTGAAATACGATTGAGAGATGAACTGGTGCATATGATAATAGCGGTGAGTATGCAATATGGAATATGCATCATGCAGTAGTAACTTAATAGCTTGAAACAGCACGCTTGTTAAATTAGGTCCATTTACCAGTTCATATCTCTGACTATTCGGATATTTTTCCTCAGCATGTAAAATTTTAATTTATTTTACAGGGAGCTGAAACTACATCGTTGAACGTTAGTTTTTTACTGTTGCACTTAGCTATCGACCAAGATAAACAGGTAGGTATCAAAGATTACTGTACCTATTACCTATCAAGTGGGTAAATAATCGTCGATATTGATACGATATTTTCTAACGGTTTACACTAATGAAGCAAAAAGTTTACGAAGAAATTGAACAACTTTTTGAGAATAATAACACACTAACCGCCGACCATGTTCTCAATGGGCTCAAATATTTGGAGCAATGTATTAAAGAAACGTCCAGAATGTACGCCCATGCAACGTGCACCGTCAGACTGACCCATAAAGAATGTATATTAAAAGGTATAAGCCTATAGATATTAGCTAAAGAAATTCAGAAAATAATAATATTCTCATCGTCGGTAAGTTCTAAAACACCAGTGCAAGCTTTTATATTTAAATCATACTTTTCATTTGCAGATAATCTCATCATACCAGCCAATACTTTCGTTTTAGTGCTTGTCTTTCTAGCCAATAAGGATCCAGAATTATATAAAAATCCGGAAACGTGGGATCCCGAACACTTTAGCGAAGAAGCCGAAAAATCTCGACCAAAAGGTAGTTTTATGAGTTTTGGTTATGGACCAAGGTCTTGTATTGGTAAGTGAAGCCGTAGACTTGAATGGGCCCGATACACAAATCACATGCTATTATTATTTTAGCAGATTTTGAAATGAAATTTTTTAATGGCATTTTCAGGGGTGAAATACGCGATGATGTCGATTAAGACTCAAATTTTACATGTTTTACGTAACTACCACTTGACCACAGATTTAAAGGAAATAAGAAAAGATCAATTGCAGTTAGATATATCCATAAGAAGTACCATTGGTTATCCTATTAGATTTGCAAAAAGGAAAACAACATGAGTGAAAATTATAATTTATTGTATAAGTAATGTAAGTCAAGCCTAGTAACTGTAATCACATAATTCAGCGGTAAATAAGAAAGAATACGGGAATGTAGTTTCAATATTATGTAATATACGCAGTGGTTCATTTTTGTTTGCTTTTAATAATTAAGCTATGTAGTAGGTATAGGTAAGAGCAGGCCTTTTTTTGTCACTTCTTTTTTGAAGTAACTCTAACACTCAAAAGTCGTGCTACTATGTCTATTTAACTCTCAAATAATCCTAAATATACGCAAAATTGTATTAAACATCCAACTTTCACAAAAAAACAATAAAATTCATGTACTAGGTATTGAAGGAAACGAAGAAGTGGACAAATTGGCAAAATCAGCAGAAACTCACACCACACTAACTCTCCAGAACCCAAATGATAACAAAAATATTCTTTACCAGACTCACCTTGCCAGCTGGCAAAATCAATGAGACTTCGAAACTGAAATTAAACTTTTCGTTCACAAAAAATCTGTTCCACAATGGAAAAAACTTTCATTCCATAAACGTACAGATGAAATAATTATTACACGTCTTAGAATCGGTCACATAAAAATAACCCATAACCATCTATATCTACGAGTCCCTCATAACGATATTTCAACTCAAAATCATAAAATCAATCTGAGGTCAAGTTCAACTTTCTTTAATTTTCCTTAATATTTCAACTTAAAATCATGAAGTCAATCCACACTTCAAACACCTCTAATTTTCCTCAACATTTCAACAAAAAATCATAAAATCACTCCATCATAAAATAAATCCATTGATGTCAATCCAGGTCATAAAAATCTGTCCACTGATGTCAGTCAATGACGTCACACTGTTGACGGTCCACTAATGTCATCCATTGATGATGGTCAACTGTTGAGCGTCAACAGTGTGACGTCATTATTGGACTGACATCAGTAGATAAATTTTTATGGCCTGGAATGACACCAGTGGACTTATCAATGTTGAGAAAAATTAGAGATATGACATTAGTGGACTTATTTTATAAAGCATTGATTTTATGATTTCAAGTTAAAACATCGAGAAAAATTAGAGATATGACATCAGTGGACTTATTTTGTGAAGGATTGATTTTATGATTTTGAGTTTAGATGTTGAGGAAAATTAGAGATGTTTGAAGATAAGTTCACTGATGTCATATCTCTAATTTTTCTGAATGTTTTAACTTGAAATCATAAAATCACTCTATCATAAAATAAGTCCATAAATGTCAATCCAGGCCATAAAAATCTGTCCACTGATGTCAGTCAATGACGTCACACTGTTGACGGTCCACTAATGTCATCCATTGATGATGGTCAACTGTTGAGCGTCAACAGTGTGACGTCATTATTGGACTGACATCAGTAGACAAATTTTTATGGCCTGGAATGACACCAGTGGACTTATTAATGTTGAGAAAAATTAGAGATACGACATCAGTGGACTTACTTTATAAAGCATTGATTTTATGATTTCAAGTTAAAACGTTGAGAAAAATTAGAGATATGGCATCAGTGGACTTATTTTGTGAAGGATTGATTTTATGATTTTGAGTTAAAATTTTGAGGAAAATTAGAGATGTTTGAAGGTAAGTCCACTGATATCATATCTCTAATTTTTCTGAATATTTTAACTTGAAATCATAAAATCAATCCTTCATAAAATCAGTGCACTAATGTCATTCCAGGCCATAAAAATCTGTCCACTGATGTTAGTCCAATGATGACGCCATACTGTTGATGGTCCACTAATATCATCAAATTACGACAGTCCACTGTTGACGAATTTTCCAGAATGCGCTATTAAACATTTTTCTATATGTTTAATGGCCAAAAATCGTTGAAAATCATCGAAAATTGGATAATAAATCAACAGAAATGAGTAAAACCCGGCAAAATATCTTTAAAAATCATTGAAAATTGGTACAAAGTCGACAAAAATGCGTTAAAAAAAAGGAAGAAAATTGACCAAAATTCACGAAAAAATGTTGAAAAAAATGTAAAAACTGACCAAAAATTTATAAAAAAAAAATCGTTAAAAACCATCGAAAGTTGGGTAAAAAATTAACAAAAAAAGTGAAAATTGAACAAAAATAGCCCAAAATTCAGGAAATTGATCAAATATCACGAAAAAATGTGGAAAAAATCGGTGAAAACTGACCAAATATACAAAAAAAAAAAATCGTTAAAAATCATTGAAACTCGCTTAAAAATGAAGAAAATTGATCAAAAATCACAAAAAAACTTCGCTTTTTTGACCTATTTTTTTCAACTTTGAACCTAATTATCAATTAGTGTTACCGATTTTTGATCGGATTTCCGCATTTTTTACGTATTTTTGCACTTTGTTACTCAATTATCGATTACTTTTAACAGTTTTTTCCACATTTCAGGTCAATTTTCGCTTGTTTTTCAGCATTTTTCATCAATTTTCCACATTTTTTCCGCATTTTTGTCAATTTTATACCTAAGTTTCAACATTTTTTCATGATTTTTGATCAATTTTCGATGACTTTTAACGATTTTTTCTCATATTTTAGGTCAATTTTCACATCTTTTTCAACATTTTTTTACACTCTTTGATCAATTTTTGCTGATTTTCAACGTTTTTTTTACCATTTTATGACGATTTTTAATCATCTTCAACGATTTTTTTCCATATTTCAGGTCAATCTTTAATTATTTTCAACAATTTGCTTTTCATATAGTTCAATTTTCACATCTTTTTCAACATTTTTTCGTGGTTTTTGGTAAATTTTCTAAAAATTTTTACGAATCTCTGTCAATTTTTTACTCAATTTTCGATGATTTTTATTAATGAATTTTAAAAATGTTTTTTTCTTATGAAATAATAGATTTTGGTCAAAATTTTTTTCACCGTTATCTATTCCAAAATTCCTACTTTTAAACCACTGGCTCAATTTTCACTTGATTTTATTTATTTTTCGCGATTTTTGAAATTTTAACTGAGGCAAGTAAAACACAAAGTTGAAAATGGGAAGTATTATTTTCTTTACTTGTGAAAATGTAATGTGAAAAAACTAGAACATTATATTTTTTGGCTAACTCGGGGTAATTTTCTTGAAGCGGGGCTCCGTGCCATGGCACCCAAACTTATCGGGGTAGCACGCTGCTACAAATAGGTAATCTCCCTCATTATATATTTCCTCGAATATTCTTCAAAATAAGACTATGTTCTAGGATCATATAATAATACCAGATTGTTTATTTCAAAATTTGAGAACAAGGTCATTTCATCATCCTGAAGAAGGGAAGGGGTAGGAAGTAGACAGAGTACTATATTCGTGAAATTATTACACTGTTCATTTGATTCGAATGTTAATTAGGTAATTTTAGGAAATGATTAAAAAAGCAACTTTACAATTTAACATAGATTACGGGTTTGAAATTGCGAAATATAAGATGTAAATGAGAAATATAATGGTAAGTATTTTCATAGTATAACTGTAGGTATTGGTGTTTGCAGAGAATACGTTTAATAGGCCTAAAATCTCGAATAATTACTTATACTTTACTCATGACATGACATGAAAAACTGAAAAAAAAAATTGCATTAATATGATTATTACATCGATACACGCACGAAGAAGATTAATTACCTACATGTACAGCTCGAATTTAATTTTTAATTCGCTATCAAAGTTGTTAATATGGTAAGGTAACTTCATTTGCTTACATGGTAAGGTCACGCATAGCAATCTACGCACGCACCGGAAATTCAAACTTGTCTTACACGTCGACGAATGAAAATTCGTTTCCTTTGCAATGCAACATATTCCAAAGATTATCTCATTTCCAGCCGGGCGATGATGATATGTAAACATACTACACAAAATTATTGGAACTTTTGAAATTTTTTCTCAGATGAAAAAATTTTTCAAATATGTATTCCCACGTTAGCCTCTTATTTGGAGTTTTTTCAAATTTTTACTATGGCGCACCTGAGCTAAAATTTTGAAAAAAAAAATGTTACGAAGGACAATTTCAAACTTGTACGAAGCCATTATCCATATCAAGAAAAGTAATAAAACATTCAAAAGGGTATGGGGGCAATTTTTGGGGAGAGGGAGGTGTTGATTTTTTCAGAGATTCCCCTCACATATTTCTACAACATATCAAAAAATTGCGCAAATCGATCGATCGAAATTTTCAAAAAAAAATTATATGTGATTTTCACTTTGAGCCACCCACCTCAAAAAACCAGTAGGGTTGAGAGGCTAAAACTTTGGTGAGGAATGTTTCTGGATAGTACCTACCTACCACCTAAGTATTTGCCCGAAATCGTTCACTGGCAAATTCAACATTGTGATCCACTCATAGCCTTTGAGTGATTTTGATCGGTATCGAGCCGAGTGAATGATTTTTTTTTTTCGTTTGAGGTGACGATTCCTGGAATTGCTACATATTGGTGGGGATGTGGGTCGATTTTGATGTGAATGATCAAAACCCACAGAAAGCACATCTGCGATTACTACTAAATCTAAGTGACAAATTTAAGCTCCTTGATTAGCTTGAAGGGACGATACGCGAGGAAGAGACTCGAAAAAAGTTGATCTATTTTCAGACATGCAATTTGAAAGTCGAAAACCTTTAAAAAATACATTCGGAATCCTTACTAAATCCACATAATAACTTTCAACCATTAGGAAGAAAGATGTGTACGGAACAAACTAGAAAAAATCCCATAAAATACATAACCGGGACTTCGAGACTGTAAGGGAGTGCAATGGAGCTGAAAAGCTAAACTCCCAAAAAGACACATCGAGGAATTCTAATTAATGTAAATGCTAATTTTTGGCCCCTAGCTCATTTTGTAAGGGAGATATGCACGGAAGAAACTCGAAACAAGAAAAACCTAGCAAAAAACTACATTTTTGGGACTGCGAGGTGGTGCAATGGGGGTAAAAAGTCTACACTCCCAAAAGACGCATTTTGGGTCTCTGCTAAATGTACATTACAAATTTCAACCCTGTAATCAGACTTGGAGGGGTAATGTAGGAGAGAGAATCTTTTTTCAAGGACGAAAAGGGGGTGCCCTCATATCTCCTTTTTCAAAGGACCCATTGACATGACCGAAAACGGCTTCAAAAGTCTTCTAGGACTCTAAAACGAAAATTGCTGATACCTCTCCCCTCCATCGCACGAGAGTACCTACATTTCATATATTTCTTTGCAATGGTATCATTTAAGGAAGTTCTTCACCTGAAAAGCACTAATTATAAAATTTTCACTGAATTATTCGATATGACAAATTTATTTTCATTTACTAATCTATTGGAGTTTTCTTTCACTAAATTATATCTACTAAATAGGAAACATTTTTCTGGATATCGAGCTAATAAAATTTAAAACGAGTTAAGATTTAAATTAAAATAAAATCACAAGCACCAACGTACATTACAGTGCACTTCTGATGCGAAAAAATTAAAAAATTAATACGCTGCCGACATTTTGATCCTTCTTAACAAAAAAACAAAACCTAACGAGTGAAATATAAAAATAAATACTATTAAACCGCAGTAATCTAAAGAAATATTATTTTTGTCAAAACCAAATGAAGCGAGCACCTCATTGCCATTATGATAACATTGGGTTGTATCCGCTTTATCGCATTCTGAAATTAAATTTCAAAGTACATATTATTTTTATACCTATTCGAGTGGATAATTATTTTTGGAACGAGGAAGTAAGTTGTGAAATTTACTCACCAATAAAGCGATGCCTATTCCATTGTTCGATTGATAACGCTTCGTAAGCGTAATAAGTAAACGAAGTATACTTAAACCAGGCAATATACCATGGTAATGATCTGAAGCCAAGAAAGGGAGAAAAAAAATTACGAAATAATCAATAAACCTGAATAAGATAAGCACGAGTAGATACTTGGTAATTCTACGACAGCGCAACTTATTTAATCTCAATATACAGTAGCGAACTATTTGGCACACGTCTGTCTCACTCTAGAGTAATCAATCTTATACTATAACTTACTTCAATCTAATTAAAAGCCCAGCGAATACTCCGTTTACTAATTCAAATGGTACAGAAAACAATGAAGACGTGCTAACCGATTCGAATGCAGTAGAAAGAAAGAAACCTGAAAATAAATGACGGGTAGGTAATGTAGGTAGCTAGGTAGATTTTAGATGAATTTCTATCGCTGCCATTGACAAAGCAGAGCTATCTTATGAAATGAAATAATTCGCGTTATAACTACGTAATATGTACGTAGTACTCAAATGCAATAATACATATATGGATACTTACTGGTTCATAATGGTTTTACAATGTGTATTATTATTTTTTTATTCGTTATCTAAACATTTTTAACGTAAAGAGAACACTTTGAAAGTAAATTTTAATGAATGTTTTCACTTTACTGATCTATCTAAAATCGTGTTTCACCTTCTTCGGATTTTTATTTTAAAATGTAAAAATGTACTTTTAAAATTGCTAAAATTTATTTTCTATGTCTATTTTAAGAAAAAAAAGTGGGGCGCGGGGGATTACTTGATAAAAATTAGTTAGGTACTGGATCTTTCTACGAACTGAGAATAAACACGAAAAATTACTTCTTCACCCATAAAAATATCCATTCATGAAAAGAGTAATGTGATAATGAAAGATTCACCGAATCGTCAATTCAATTTATTACGAATATTTTTTCAATTTTTTGTTGGATTTTCAACAAACTCTCACGATTTATTCGCACATTTCATTAAAATTTTTATATTTTTCAACGCTTCTTAATGTTTTTAGATAATTTTTTTGTACTTTTACACATTTTTGTTAAATTTACTGAACAAATTTCTACACTATTTCATGATTTCTTCCAATATATTAATGTAATTTTTTTAAAAAATATTTTTGGAATGCTTTTTTCGTGATTTTTTTTAAAATTTTTTTACATTTACGATTTTTTTTATTTTACCTAGTTTACATTAATTTTTTGGTTTATCCTTACTTTTGACTGATTTATTCTACTTTTCAAGCATTTTAGCCCTTCTTTGGTTTAATTTTCGATAATTTTTTATAATTTTTTTCATATTTTAGTTCCGTTATTATATTTTTAGCACCTTTCTTTTTATTTTCAGTGAGTTTTCGCTACTGTTGACTTCTTTTTTCCAATATTTTTATTGGTTTTCCACATTTTCTGTAGAATTTTTCAAATTATTTTATTAAATTTTCATATTTTTCAACATTTTTTTTTTAGAATTTATGATAAGTTTTCTGTATTTTTAGACCTTTCTTTTGGATTTTTGCTCAATTTTCAGACATTTTTCACAATTTATTCAAAAATGATGACTTTTTACATTTTACAACACTTTTTCTTGATTTTAAGTAAATTTTCTGTATTTGGATCCATTTTTTTCCAGCTTAATACACTGTTTTCAACAATTTTTTGCAAATTTTTCAATACTCTTGATAAAAATTAATTTTTCTAACACTTTTTTGTTATTTTCCTTAATTTTTATAACTTTTAAACATTATTTTCTACATTTTTGCTCAATATTTTCTTATCTTTTGGCTAAATGTGCAACACACTCAAAAATCAGCCACATACGTCAAGTAGGATCAGATGAAAAAAAGAGTTATTTGACAGGTAGATTTAGTGGATGTTGTAAATGTATTTTTTTGGAGGTTTTGATATATCTGCCCAACTGCACCCCCTCAAAGCTCAAAAGAAGGGTTTGAGTTGGGTGAGGCTCAGATTTCACCATTTTTCAATTTTGTCCCGAGTATAATTACCTCTACTAGATAAATTGAGCTAGATGTTTGATATTTGACGTGTGGTTTTGACAGGGGTTCAAGATGAGCCTTTTAGGAGGTTTCAAGTTTTTAGTCCCATTACACCCCGCTCCCCTCGCACCCTTAAAAAGGATTTTAGTTAGGTTAGGATCGAGTTTTACTATTTTTGAAATTTGTTCTCAGCTTATTTCTCTGGCAAATTGGCCTAGAAAGTTAAAATTTGACAGTTAACTTTAGTAGTGGTGCTAAATATGTACTTTGGGGATACAGAACTAGTGGTATTTGCAGTATTATTTTTACGACCAGAGGTACATTCACCTGTGTTTTTTGCATCAGTGGCTTTGGCAACTGTGGTTTTTACACCATTATTGCTTCAGTAGTTTTTATATCACTGAGAATTTTGAGTAAAATCGAAAGACCAGAGCTACTATTTGGGTAGTTTTGACTTAGAACGAACCTACTATAAAAACTACTGAAGCAATTCAATTACCACTGATGTAAAAACCACTAATCTTGCAATGGTGCAAAAACTACTGATGCAAAAACTACTGATGCAAAAATAACTGCAGCAAAAACCACTGATGCAAGAACTACATTTGTAAAAACTAATGATGCTAAAACCTTTGGTTTTATTTGTACCAAAGGTTTTGGCATCAGTGGTTTTTACAAATGTGGTTCTTGCATCAGTGGTTTTTGTTGCAGTTATTTTCGCATCAGTAGTTTTTACATCATTGCAAGATTAGTGGTCTTTACTCAGTGGTAATTACGTCAGTGGTTTTTGCAGTAGTGGTTATTTTTACACTAGTGATTTTGACATTAGTGCTTTTTGCTGCATTAACTTTTGCATCAGTAGTTTTTGCACCATTGCAGGATTAGTGGTCTTTACATCAGTGGTGATTGAATTGCTTCAGCAGTTTTTATAGTAAATTTATTCTTAGTCAAAACTACCCAAAAAGAAATTTAGGTCTTTCGATTTCGCTCAAAATTTTTTTGCTAGTTTCTCTGGATGATCTAGCATAATAATCAAAGTGATTTCGACCTTGGCCCATCATGAGAGGGTGAGGAGGGGTGGTGGCGCTTACAATTTCCGAAAAATCATGATTTTTTATTGAATAGTTCAACTTTGAAGGCTCATATTTCAAGATCGGTTAGACTCAAGATAAATCTGTTTGCGCTGTTTTGTTGGAAATTTAACGGAAATTCCAGATTAATATTTAAAATTTTTAAAACTGAAATGTGAACTTTTGAAATGAAAGCTCAACTTTCCATGATAAGTATAAAGGTTGAAAGCAATCATTTAAAAATCTGAAAAATTATCATAAATAGAACTTTTTATGATAGTTTTAACTAATAAATTTTCAAATTAATATCTCTACACCCCTGACGAGCACAGGGGTTCTTAATTTTGGTCGAAATTCAAAAAAATGGTAAAAGTAAAGTGACATATGGATTTCTACTAATTCGAGGACGCTGAATTTGATTATTGACTTATTTTTTCGATCTGACCCCTCTAAACGCCCCCACCATCGCCCTCAATATGGTGAAAATTCAAAAAAAATATGAAAAAAATGAATTAACATGTATCGATTGTTACCAATTTGAGGTCGCTGAGCATGGCGTATTTCATTACTTTTTGGGTCCGTCCCTTCAGTGCCCCCTAGCCACCTGAAAAATGGAAAAATATTGGAAAATGATCGAAATGATGTGTAGCATATCGATTGTTACTAATTCGGCACCGCTGAGATCAAATATCAACTTAATTTCTCAATTGGGCTCTTCTGTACTCACATTTTTCAACTTTTTGGTAATTTCAACGTCAGTTCGGAGCACGAGGAAGCCTGATCGAGAAAGTAAGTTGATATTCGATCTCAGCGGTGCCAAAGTGGATTTCTTTTTATGAAGGGATTTGACCTCAAAGCGCATACGTATGACACATATTCAAAACCACAGTCAAACTGAACGTATTCATTTCATTTCAACCCTCTGCTCTGCCTTATTTCAATAATACAACAATGTATGTACACCCTAAGGTTCGTGATGTCGATTCTGCTACGTACAAAGTACATATGTATAAGCTGGACAATATGTACTAGGCAGTACTCACCGTATGCAGATGACACCAAAGCTATTAAAATGACTGGTCGGGCGCAAAGCAAATAATCTGATACGGTTTTATTTAAACCAGTAACGCTGAAAACCAAATTGGTGTATACGAAAGCTTCGATAGTGCACTTAATCGACTGTTGAAAAGATAACAAACCATAATAGAATAGAATTACAAATCACCAATATCGATAGAAAATACACTCATATAGAAAGGTATTTTTAAAACGAGGACAATAAAATATATGCAGATGAAATACCAACCAATACAATCATTTTAGACGAATAATACGTTAACGGAGAATACGAGCGATCGGCGCATTCTTGAATGAAAATAGACATTTCCTCGGGAAACGTAGTAATAACGCCGTACAAAGAGCAATACAAAATCTCCATCATTTAACAATTCAACAGTCCTTGAATATTTTGCACACCGGTTTGATCGATTTGTAGGACTCCGTAAGGGAATCCTATACAAGACATGACCATCTACGAAAAACATAATTCACGTATGAGTACGTAGGTATTTCTTATACCTACCTACTTACTTACCTACCAACCAACCTAATTTTATGCAATAAAAAAAAAAGAATAAAATAAAAAAATCTCATTTTCATTCGAATGCTTAGTAGGTAAGTGTGTAAGGTAGCATCAAGATGAAAAATTATACCTAATGTGGTATAATAATGGCGATATGACGTCATCGTCGTCGGCATCGGGTCGCGACAAACGTTTGTATAAAATATGAAAATGATAAATTTACAGTTAACTGGCAGAAAAATACGCACCTATGTGAAAAGTACGAATAATTAATCACCTTTCCTCTCCCCTTCCGCTACGTCATCGTCAAAACTAAGAACTTTTTAGTGCTTTCATTATCACGTAGGTATAAATACTGCAAATGTAGATAGGTATAAGCGTTAATGCCTATCTACTTGGTAAGACGAATGTTAGCTACGTATTACTATTGTTTCATCTCGCCGTGCAAACCGCATAGAAATATTTCACGTAGGTTACCTAGCAAGGTAGGTACCTAGCCTACCTACCTACCTACCTACCAACACATACCCAGGGGTTTAAAATTTTTGCTTTTATTCGAATATTTCGAAAGTATTATAACTATGTAGGTACTAGCAGCGAGTATAAGCACCTAGCTAGCTATTATTACTCTGAAACTTGTTGGGAGAAAATTTTGGATCGTGAAACAAAGGTCTCGATGTCGTTGGTTTTATTCCCTCTTACGAGTAATTTCATCGTTGAATTACTTTAATATTATTGTTGAATTATTATACGAACATTTGTACGGAGTAATAGTATAACTGACATTGGCTACGTCCGCGTTCCTCCCCCCCTCCCCCCCACCCGCACGTCGCTAAACATCTCGAATATATATATGCTTTTTACTACGTCGTATACTTACGCGATAGTAAATACGCTCTTTTCTGCGGGTTTTATTCTGGTTTTAAAATCATTTTGAGAGACGCGACGTGAATTAAATTGTAATTTATGACGAATTTATAACGATACATTTGCCAAGTGGTGAGAGAAAAATTTACATTTTAATGCGAAATTTTTTTAATAACGAGACGAATTATTATTTTTTTTGTATTTGGTCTGATTTTATGAACTTATTATGCAATACGTACAAGAAAATGATAGGAATTAGAATTTTTATCAGTTTTTTATTTTTAGCTGTTTAGCTGGTTGAATTTGTGTTTTTATGCTCGTGCGTACTTATTTCGAAATTTTAGCATTTTCACGTGCTTACGAGATCACTGACGACGAAGGAAGTTGATGTTCGTGAACAACAAGCTAGTTTTTTTTTTTGGCATCCTCGTACACCGAGTTGGAATTTTCCGCATAAGCCACATTATCCAAGTATCGAAAAATAATTGAAATATTATTTTCCACTGACACGACTTTTAAGTCGAAAATTGCCAAAAATTATCTAAAAATTCATTTTTTGAGGTCTAAAGTCAGCTAGAATGTGACCAAAAGATTTCTCCAAAATTGCCATCTTTAGAATTCTAAAAAGGTGTGAACTGTGACGAAGATTTTAAGGCGAGCAAGGGGCTCGTTTAAAGACATCAGCTAAGTTCAAAGAGCGAATTTCAAACTCTTAAATCGATTTGGACAAGATTTCAGCACCTAAAAAATAAGGAGTTTTTAAAATCGAAGGGGAAGATATAGAAAGCTGGGATCTTGAATTCTACATCGATCGATTCAGAAGTGAATTTTTTTCTACTTTCATTCCCCCCTCCCCACCTTCTAGCCAAATTTTATTCGTAGATGGATTTAATTCAATGTTATTCCCACTCTTGAATCTTCAAAATTTTAGTGAAGTGAATTTATCGATCAAACTTGGCTTCAGTGGTGAGGGTGCTGCACAGTTCATACCACGAAGGAAGTCTAAAAATACTAAAAAACTGACTATAAAACTATATTTTTGAGTATGGGAGAGGGGTTTACAATCAGACCAAAAAAACCAATACCGCCCCCCCTCCTCGGGCATATCTAGGACTTCTACTAAATGTACATAACAAATTTCAACTTTCTAGCTCAATTTGGAGGGGAATTATGTGAGGAATAAACACAAAATATAAGAAAATCCGTCCAAAAATCACATTTTGAGCTGTGAGGGGGCGCAATGGTCTGAAATGTTAAAACCTCCTAAAGGCAACTCTATAACCCCTCCTACTTGACACAACAGCCTGATTTTCGGATATGTTGAATAAATTTTGATTTACCATCTATTGGCTTAAAAACGAACAATTTTTGTAATTTTAGTCGCATAACCCCCCCCCCCCCCCCCCCCCCCCCCCCCTTAGATGTGGTCATAACTAAATTTTGACCCGAGTTCATCCTCACTCATATGTCGATATCGAGCCTTGTAAATGACTTTAATCTTCGGCGAAGGGGGAGAGGGTGCAAAAAAGTGAAGAACATGTCCAAAATACTCAAACACGTTTTGTAGTACCAAACTGGACTTTGTTGAGACACTCCTCTTTGCTTCTCTGATATCGTTCTCACATCGATAATCCATAAAAGCCTGGTTTTCTTTGACAATAAGGCACAGAAAATCAGGCTAAAAATGGAATAAAATTAAAAATAAATACTTACAAGGGAACCTTCTCAACTGTCCGGCTTCGATTTGAACGAAGCTTATTGGTTGATACGTTCAGTTAAAAAAAAAACTTGGTAGCTGCATAAGGTGGATATCGAAATTCAATGTATAAAATTTCCCAGATGTTCTGGAGCTTTTAGCAAAAAATTTAATTTCTCCAGGATTTTCAAAATGCTCAGAAAAGCCAGAAATGAAATTCAGCAGCTGAAAATTTGGTTCTCGGGATTTTCCACATGCTGTTTCAAATTAACTAAGTTTCGTTCAAATCGGAGCCAGACAGGTTGAGAAGGTTTCCTTGTTAGGTATCTTCCCGCCGGGTAAATGGCGTCAGAATAAGTAATGTCACATGACACAGTTCTAGCGTGAGACTTCTGACAGCAAAAATGGCACACTTCTGACAGTGGTTCAGCCAATCCGAGATCACTAAATATTTGCCAGTCTCATGACAGTGACACTGAAATGGTGCAATTGTAACTGCAGGTTGACCTCATTATGACATGGCTATGACGTTACTGTGATATATTAATGACATGCATTTGACTCATCAGTGACATCTTTCTAACGCCATAATGGCACATTTCTGATGCAAAAATAAGACCTTTTTTCGCTAAAATAACAAGTTTCTGGCACATTTCATTTTACATTATACTGAATTACTATTAATATTAAAGTATTAATTATAATTATATTTTTATTTATAATCAACTCCCGAAATTTTTGAATTTTCTTTTGCCGATGGTGGGATTCGAACCTCGGTTTCCTTGGGTAAAAATTAACATCTATACCAATTCAGCTACTGTGGCAATTAGCATAAGAAGACCTAAAGGGCATTAACTACTTCATTTTTTGGTCCTGATGATGATACGACATTTACTTGATGAGGTATTGGAACATTGTTGGTACACTATTGACATAATAATGAATTGCGTCTGACTTGATTATGTCACTCATGTGACTTGGTAACGGCGTGCTTCTGACAACTGTGTAAAATCAATTTGATGTGATTGTGACGGGTTTTTAGTGCTGCTTGGATTTGACTCAGTTTTGGCAGCACACTATTGCCATATGAATGACATCTGACATGCTTTTGACTTTATTATACCATTGATATGACTTAGGAGTGGCTTACTGCTGACAACATTATGACACCCAGTTGCTTCTAACAACATTGTGATATTATTCTGACACTATTCTGACACATTTCGAGCATGATTTTGATATCACTTTGGCACATTTCTGACATATTTTCAGCAGTGTCAAAAATATGCCACAATTGTAGCACAATAGTGTCAGGATGGTGTAAGAACCATGCCAGAACTGCGACTGTGGCAGTTAGCATAAGAAGACCTAAAGGGCATCAAATACTTCATTTTTTGGTCCTGACCATGATACGACATTTACTTGATGAAATATTGGAACATAGTTTGTACACTATTGACATAATAATAAACTGCTTCTGACTTGATTATGCCACTTATGTGACTTGGGGATGGCAGGCTTCTGATAACTGCGTAAAATCGATTTGATACTGTTATGACATGTTTTTAATGCTGCCTGGACTTGACTCTGTTTTGGCAGTACACTATTGCCATATGAATGACATCTGACATACTTTTGACTTTATTGTGACACTGATGTGACTTAGGAGTGGCACACTTCTGACAACGTTATGACGCCATTCTGATACACTTTTGACATGCTTCTGACAACATTGTGATATTATTCTGACACATTTTGGGCATGATTTTGATACTACTTTGGCTAATTTCTGACATATTTTCAGCAGTGTCAAAAATATGCCACAATTGTGTCAGAAATGTGCCAAACTAGTGTCAGAAGGACGTCATAAATGTGCCAGAATAGTGTCAAAATGCTATTATAATGTTGTCAGAAGTGTGCCACTCCTAAGTCACAATAGTATCATAATCATGTCAAAAGCATGTCGGATGTTATTCATATGGCATTAAAATCGAAGTTAAAAGTATGCTACATATCGCTGTATCAAAAAGGTGCTATA
Source organism: Ferrisia virgata (assembly GCA_900060175.1). NCBI lineage: Eukaryota > Metazoa > Arthropoda > Insecta > Hemiptera > Pseudococcidae > Ferrisia > Ferrisia virgata. The sequence goes on from FIZR01022071.1 coordinate 27,988, forward strand.
ACATTGTCAAGGATATGTCACTACCAAGTCACAAAATGAAAGTCTCATTTGAGCCACGTTAGTGCTGCACAATTTGTGTCAGAAATATGCCATTCGTGTGCCGCAAACGTGTCAGCTGAAACATCAACT